>JAAAKL020000896.1:0-35148 GCA_010016065.2 Carybdea cf. marsupialis auct. non (Linnaeus, 1758) | reverse complement strand
CCATTCTTGTCATTTAAGACTTCGCTCTGTGGACTCCATTTCCCTGTAATTTCTCTCACTAGGTTGCTGACTTTCCTAGGGTTAAATTAACTTCTTTCTAGGTCTTCAGATGTCTTCTGTAGGCACTCTTCTTTGTCTGCCTTTGCTACTCTGTTAAATTCCTTATCAAACTTTGACCACAATGTAAGATTTCCTGCTGAGTTTGCATTACGTCTTTGTTCCGCTATGTGTAAGGTGTCTCCCTTCAACAAGGGTCTTTTGATTTTTTTCTTCTTTGGAATGTGTTTCTGAGCTATTTCATTCATTGATGATGACATTTCTGACCATAGTTCTTCTGGTGTGTAATCCTCTTGTATTTGCAGAAGGGCTGTGAACTTATTCTTGATTTCAATGGTGAAAGCTTCTGGTATACGTTCCACATCGTATCGTCTCACAGTTGTTTTCTTCTTTACAGCCTTTAGTTTGATTTTGAGGTTTGGACACAGAATTTGGTGGTCGCTCCCACAATCTGCAGCTGGTCTTGTTCTTACATTCAGAAGGGATGTTCTCCATCGACGTTGGATGAGAATATAGTCAATTTGATTTCGAACTCGATCTCCTGGACTTATCCAAGTATATAATCTTCGTGGGTGGTGCTGAAACCAGGTGTTGCCAATCACTAGATCATTACTTGCACACAAGTCCACCAGTTTCTCCCCTCTTTCATTTTGGTTTCCCAGTCCACAAGACCATACATGGGCACTTTTCATTTTTATTTTGCTTACTTTGGCGTTAAATCATCTAATATAAGTAGCATATCCTGTGGAGACTGGTTAACAGCTTTTAAATAAAGTTTGGAAAGACGGCGTTTTTCTTGTGGAGTAGGCGAGAGTACCCTGACGTCAGCAGCAGTATCTACAAGAAATTTCAAACCATTATGGCGATTGAAGACGTAGAAAAGACGACTCTGTGCGGTGATGCTTGAATGAGTTGAAGGATAGGAGCAAGGACCGGTGCAATCTCCAGTGATACCAGCACTGTGATCCAGCATGTGGAGTGCCACTGGAGGGAATTGAGTTCTGTCTATGATTATGTTTGATGCGTGAATAACGAGGCGATTGAGCACTTGTGTTGAGCTCGGCCGTAAGTAACTCGACTTGCCTTGTAAGTTCAGAGACTTCATGTTCAAGTTCCCTGAGTTCAGGTGTTAGGTGAGCTTGTGAGGAAGTTGAATCCCGTTTGAGTCATGAAATTGGCAGGAGAAGAAATACGCGGCTCATTTATTGCTGTAGTCATGATGCGAGTAGGATGTGAGTGAAGAGAATCCGCGAGTGATAAACGTACAGTAAAATACTGTTTCACACGGGGTCACCAGTTTAGCGTGATCTTAATTAGGAAACATACTACTGAAATAACTCTCGGAAACTCACCAGCAAGGGTGCAGACAAGACATCAGGCAATCTTTCTTTACTTTCTCCATAGCGTACTCTTAACTCAAAATCAACTAACTAACTGAACTAAACACAAACATGAAAAGATATCCTATTGACAATAGTCTATTGTTCTTACAGTTAATTAGAGCGCATTGTTCTTCCCGTCGACTGACGTGACTGCAATCTCTATTCATTGCTTAGTGTTATTTCATATCTATATCAGTGATTGTGTCTATATATGTAATTTATGTAGGTAGCACTACAACAGCGTTTAAAGTAAGGCTCAACAACTACAAATCACAATATCGGAAGTTCACAAAACTAAAGCTAGAAGACAAACCATGTACTGTCCCCTAGGCGAGTTTGTTTCAGTTCTTCTCTTCCGACCATCACAATGGTATGGAAGATTGGCTATTTTACCTCATTGATCAACACGAAAACGAAATAAGATTAAGAGCCAAAGAATCATTTTAGCAATATAATTTAAACGTTTTTGTGCCTGATGGTTTAAATGAGAACGAGGTTCCGCTGCTTGCTCTTTAGGTTGACCGTGTCAGGATAGGTTCTGGGTTCACCTTATGATTAAGGTGTACCTAACAAGGGACATCCCTTGTTGTGGCTGATCTAGCCTCAGCTTCATCGCGAAGAAAGGACGGGTGGAGTCAGAACCATTCCAGAGAAACGCTCAAGTAAACGCTCAAGATTCTAAAGATTTCAAATTCTCTCACTTGTATGAAGGAAATCATGTAGTTTTTAGAATTCTTTGTGTAATTAATCACGTTTAACTATTTTTTTATTTACCCAGTGTAAAACTGTTGGCTTTAAAGCCTGACGAAAGAGAATCATCCGCAAAAGCCATTCAAGTTGTTGTTTTTATACTGTTTTTCTTATGGCTGTTTATCTGTTCTAGTTTATGTATATATAAGTAAAACTATGACAGGTAAAAATTCATCAAGTTAAAAGGACTATATTAACACATAACAACAATGACTTAAGTTCCTTCATCTGGCACTGTACATAGATTTTCCTGGGTACAAATACTATAAAAATACATACATAAATACTTTTCCTTACTGCTCAAACTAAGGAATCGTTTTTGTAGTTCAAACTGAATACATTTGAGGCAAGCGGTTTAAACGTACCAAAAATACCAACAATGTAGGGGTGGGCATGGGGTCGCAATTCATCTGCTTTTTAGAAAAATAGATAGATAGTTAGATGGACAGAGAGAGAGACAGACAGACAGATAAGGTGTAAAAGGGTA
This sequence comes from Carybdea cf. marsupialis auct. non (Linnaeus, 1758), assembly GCA_010016065.2. Lineage (NCBI taxonomy): Eukaryota > Metazoa > Cnidaria > Cubozoa > Carybdeida > Carybdeidae > Carybdea > Carybdea cf. marsupialis auct. non (Linnaeus, 1758). The sequence goes on along the minus strand of JAAAKL020000896.1, from coordinate 32,472 downwards.
GAGGGCTTCATTGGATGACAGATGGTCTCTTAGCCTCATTTTGAGCATTTTTCGGGCGAAATGTCTGAAATTCTTTTGCAATCCCTACAGTTGCAAGATGACAAGTCAAAGCCGGAACACTGAGATTATAAGAGTTCGTGCGAGACACTATGTGCCTATGCTTAGTAGAAGTAATGGTATTCTAATCCACCATGCCATCTCACAGCGCAATTAAGACTAAAATTATTTTACCGACTAAAAAGGAAGCTATTATTGGAGCATGATCCATGGAATCGCAAATTGCAAATGATGAAATCGACGGCAAGAATTATAAAGCAGTAGCTATCATCAGAAAGTAGGCAAAATTCGGTCATGACAGTCAATCTCCTTCAAACTGAATATCACGTTGCAGGATACTGTAAGCGAGACTTACAGTGAGAGAACTACAGTTAGGCTTACCAAACAAATCGACGCCTTCCACCAGGATCCAATACCGTTTTCTCTTAATGAAGAAAAATAAATTTGGTACGATCGCCACTTTCAACTTGAAAGTAAACCACAGATTAAGAGTCTTTATATCAGCTTTGATGATATTGATCCACGATATTTCGGTTGACCAGAATAATTCCCGTTACACAATCTAAGTAGTAACAGCCCAAGTCTCATTTGCATTGAGCAGGGCTCGGTTTGAGATCCACGCCCTGTTGGTGTGAGTATCAAGATTATTCCTAGGGATGTTTCACCACGTCTTGCTGGTGGCAGAATGTGATAATATCAAGCATTCCGTCCACATATTGCGGTAGAATAATTATTACAATTTCGTGTCGAGGTCCTCAGTTTGATCGAGGACTTCTGAAATGTTCACTTTGGCATGCCTTCTCCCCCGACTTCAGCAATTACAACGTACTCCTCTAGAAGTGTCACGGCAGTGAAATGTCAGCATACCACGAACTTTTAGATCGCGTCTTTGGAGAACTAAAATTACTATTTCATAGCAACGACCAAGACATTTTTTGTGCGCTGGGAGATGTCGCGTTTAAAAATTTCCAGGAAATTGGAAGTCCATGTCGGCAACTTCCAACGCAGGAAAATAAATGTTTAGGAAATTTCGCGGGAACACCACCTGAACCTATGACCCGGCTCCTAACGTGATTTGTTGCGTACAGCACATCTTGCAATTGCTCTTGTAAAATTTGTACCACAGGTTCCACATATATCTTAAGTACGAGGAAGCATTCCTTACACGATATGCTAGAGAAATACACGATCGTTTAAATAGTTTGCAACTGTTAGATGTTGCGAGTTCATATGGAAAAGCCATAGTATGAGGAGGCATTTAAAGGATAATAGATATTTTCAAAAAATCGAAACTCGCAACCTTTCAGATATGTTTTAAAATAGATGAAGAATCTATAGGCTCATAATGACTATCATGCGATTTTTTAAACCTGTTTTGGTGGCTCATTCATGAACGGAGGTGCTGGTTTAGTAATCATCACTTGCTCATGATATGTTATTATTTAGGTATTTTGCTGCTAAAAACTGCCAGATGCTTCAGAGTTAAATTTTTCGCATTTTTACTTTGTGATATATCACTTAATGTCGATTACTTGGTTACGTGCAAAATGTTTTAGAGTGAGCGTACTTTTCCGGGCAAGTCAAATTTTTGTCAGGAAAAATGGGAATGTTGGCCTTCATCCTCCACTTAAAAGAATTGCCTGCATGCGTTATGACTCGGTCTTACTTTACGGCTGCGAGGGCTGGACGATCAGTAAAAAGATGGAGAATAAACTTGGTGCAATTGAGACCAAAATCACTATGTGATTCTCTCCATGAGATCTAATATCTCATGGAGAGAAAACAAAACAAACGAGTTCGTCTAGGACGAGGTAAAGAAAGCCATGCAGAAAGAGCCAGGCACAATACTAGAAACGACAAAGAAAGGAAAGCTCAAATTCTATGGACTTTACATCCGAGTAGGTCAAACAACGAAAGTATTAATACAAGGCATGGTTGAGAGTACACAGCCGGGAGGAAGACCTCAAAGAATCTGGTTTGACGGTTATCAAACAATGGAGCGATCTCGGATTAAGGAAACGTCGGAGAAAGCAGGGTCACGTATAGAATGGAGGACACGTGTCAAGTCATAGGTGCACCAACTGTCTATCCATGACTATGGTTAATGATAATGATGATAATGATGTGTTATGAACTCAAGGACTGAAAATATTACGTAAAGTCTTGGAAGTCCCACCATAAACGGTTGTTAAGAAGCAATGTGCCCCCTACTCTGTATGCCGTAGCGGAAAAAGGCAAAGATTCCAATCAAAATTGAAGCTATTTATATCCTTTAATTAAAACATAACAAGATTTTTATCCACTGACATCTCTCTATCTTTTACCCCTGGGCCTATGCCATAAATAATAACCGTTGCTTTGTTCTTAAGTGATGAAAGTGTATTATTATCCAAACAGTTTAAAACAGTCAACTCATTAGACTTATGTTACGGTTTGAGGCTACTGAACAGCGGGATTTCAACTGACCGTTGAACATCAAGCCAGTTTTCAGAAACTTCGGTTGCACATGTAGTCCAAATCCTACGGTGTTGTAAAAATGCTGATAATATACCTCAATCGTTATGAATGTAATAAAACAAACACTACCTAAACTGTTGGCTCAACAGAAAATAACTATCGGTGTGAATTTCTAACGTGTATCTTGATCAGAAATCTGCCTGTTCGAAGTTTTATTTTAAGACACAAAAAGCAAACTCCCATGATCTTGAATCTCCAATAACAGTTGAGATTGACTGGATACGGTGGATATCTGTTTCAATGATGTCATGTGATTAATTTGACGTCACGCTGTCAAGCAGGATATAATCAAACCGCGTTCGACACACTGTTCCACACGACAAGCCGTTACCATCGAATGTTTACCTCGAGGAAGTTGCTGCAAGTAACTTAAACACCCTGGCCTTCCGATATGTCGAGATAAAAAAAACAGTTGATTAGTAAAAGTGCGTTATCAAATCGTAGCCCATAGTGGACCCGACTTCAAGAAAGGAAACACAACGTGAGTATTTACTCTTTTTGGTTGTAACAATGCGTTAAGATTCAGGAAAGGGAAACGTGTCACAGGTGTGATTGCACTGCACTCGGCCGAGGTAGGATCAACCTCATGATTTCTTTATCCGCATTCCACTTTTGTGATGATATTCCGGCAGTTAACTTATATACTAAATGTATGCTTCTGCAATGCCATCAGAGATTTTAATGTATGGTCATCATTCAGTATCATGACCTTTGTGGTACTGAATGGATAGGCCTAACGCACTTTGTAACAGTAGTTTTTTATTCCTATATATGATGCTTAAAGATGTAAACATGACAACAGTACAACAATATCTAGATTTACGGGAAGCATTCAAAATGTTGTTTGCAAGGAGGCTCCGTCAGATACCAGAATAGATCTAAACGTTCGGTTTAATCTCCGAATGCTGTGTCTCGATTAACAGTTTTGAACTACCTTTTATAGTTGACGTGACAAGTAACATAGAATTGTTTCTTGTAATGCTTTCTCGGGCAGAAACTTGGAAAGTTAGGAGAAAGCCTCGTCTCAATATGCATACCGTATTCTGATGGTAGGCCCTAGAGTTCTGTGTCTTCACATGTAAAGTCACTATCAAATTGAAAATGTTCGGTAGTGTATGAGTTCTTGGAAATATGTATTTAAGAAAGGGTTTTTGACTTTAGTGACAAATCATTTGCCTAGTGACAAGGAGCGAGCATGCCCAGGGTCAGTCTGGGCGATGTTGTTAACAATAGATGATGTCGACTGCAATTTTGAACAATTTCTGTTGAAGATTTACAGGTATAATGTGTTTGTCAAAGTAATACACAACACAACCCAAAATATAAATGACCACGCTAAGATAAGTGTAATAAAGTAGTGCATAATAGCTAATTAAGATATTTAAGGTTCTAAATAATCAGCATATCTTTTTGTGCACTTCGATCTCAATCTCGGCTCTTTTCCAGATATTTCCCACCGCCTCATTCAGAGACAGAATTCTCCTACCACCTATGTTAGGGTTACGGATACGGTTACGATTAAGTTTGGGGGTTTCTGGAAAAGGTGGTGGAGTTACTCTTTTTCAGTGCAGTTTTGAACAATAGTGGTGGGGGTATCTGGAAAAGTACCTTAATCTTGACTGTTGATTCTCAAAAACATCAATGATAGAAACAACTGATCTTTTATTCGAAATTTCTTCTATTCTAAGCAAGTTTTGAATAGGCCTGATGATATCTTTAAATCAGCGGATTTTAGGTCACGTTGTGGAGGGGCATAATTATGGTCACTTTGGAATATATCTTTCATTGAAGTTCAATGAGTTTAAAAATTCTGTTAATCAATTACTTGATTTAGTTATTCTTTGGAAAGATACTAATCAAAGGAAATCAAATAAAATGAAGTGTACATGAGTGATTTGACTGAGGGAGTAGGCTAGTAATTTTGGTAGGTGTCACCCATCAAGATTGTTACAAAGAAGTAAGTGTACCTGTAAGTGAAATCACAAGAGTGTAGCCAGCTTGTGACATATGGGTTCTGCTACACATTTCCGCGATCTGCAACTTTAGAGTAACAAGAAGTGGCAATAGCAGCTATTAATATAGCAACATTTTTTTATTTCATTAACCATCATTAGTATATCAATCTGCAAGAAGATACCTTAGGGACAGGCCGAGTTATCCTACATTATTTACTGCCCAAAGAAAATGGAATCTGTCCGACTGAGCATGCACAAAACTTTTCGTATAAAAAAGGGTTATTCAACACGTTCTTGCTCTCTTGTGTCCACGGATATCTCCATTGCATGCACAACCTGATGTCTGTCTACGCCGCAATATGTACAATAATTGTTTAATCACTTCATTTTGTCCTACTAAAATACAAGTCTTTTTTTACTCGATGCCACAGAGTATTGAGCATGCCCTTGCTACCATGTAACCTAGACCCCCTTGCTATGGGATAGGATCCAACCTCACGCGGATCTACGTAGTTCCAAACTTATTCCTAGGGCGTTTGTACGGTATTTAATATACAACTCTGGTCGTAGTTTGTATACATCGTTCCAGCTTGTCAATCAAACGTGATCAATCAACCAATCACATTGTAGCATGAGAGAATTTTGGTGCAAAATCTGCTCGCCTCCCTATTGTTCCTGAAGCAAAGCCAAATTTTTCAGCAGATCGCGGTCAAACTCTTCTATTTCTTGTAGACGATAGTGGTTTCGCTTTACGAGATATTGTTAGTAAACTAACAAAAATCGGGGTTAAAAGCTTAGAGACACAATACAGAGGCACATTTGATTCAGGAGGTATTTATACTGATTATAAATTATCAACGAATGAGGGTTACCCATGACTCGTTGACCATGAATCAAAAGTGTCGATGACGTTTGAACTTAAGGGGACTATTTCATCACTATACACTTTTTTTGTACTTAAAACAATTAACAAGTAAGTACTAGGTATCTTACCATGTTGCATGTCACAGAAGTTTTAAATTAGGTTAATGGTAATCAACTTGCGGGGCATCTTGTACGATTGCAGCTATTATCCCATGTGTCCCACACAAAGGCATGTTAAGGTTTCAGTCTACGAACAGGCCTAAATGTTCTCCCTTGAGAAGCCGCAGGTTTTCACTACACACAGCGAGCATGTTTCGTGGTAGCCTAATCAGGTGCCCAACTACTCAAGCACGAAAGTAGAATGGCTTTTATCGAGGTACTTTCACGGTTTCTCTCTACTTATTGGGTTCAGTCAAGTACGTGTTTTCTGTAAGATTCTATACATTTGTCTCCTTTTTCTCACCGGGTACAAAGAGATGCTTAATAGTACCGTTAGAAGTTAAGCCAGGAGGGGAGCTTATTTCGAAAGAACGGTTTAATTTGTGCTCGAAGTTTGCCCTAAGTCAGATAACTGACAGTCAATATAACGTCCTTTCACTCCTGTATTTTGTCGGGTTGAACGTTTCAGTTATTCTTGAATAGACCAAGGTAGTACAATCATATGGTGTAGTACGTTATTGCAATACCAAAGGGGGTTTCCCACATACTAGATCGTTTAATTTTAGACGTAAGTATCAAAAACTGGTCTAAAATCAAGAAATCGCACGTTCGCATTGCTGTAAACTCTTAGTATGGCTGTATCTTAACCTGGTTTCATTACAAATTTTGACGGACTTCCGTTCTTTGATTTTTGGAGGGGGAGCAAAAGCCCAACTCCGGAAGGGTGTATTGGGCAAACCAACAGTTCTCTGAGATGTCCTGAAATGGAACATATGAAGCTACGAGCAATAGCTGTCCATTAGCGAAGTGTCAATATTGATATGAGAATAGACCATGAATGGTGATCAGGTTAAATTAACCTCGTAGTGATTGTTTCATTCGCCTTGTTATCGAACCATTTCAGTTTACACGAGATCGGATACTATCTGGTCTACTTTAAAAAGTTGTCCCAAACTGGTGTTTTTTCCCTTTCATTTGCTACACAAAAAGCGAATGGCTGATGTACAGATCAGATTATTTCTTCTGATTCCACTCGTTTTGCGTTACTTCTTTCGTATCTATATTCATTTGATTTAAAATGTGGAAAGGAGGATTAGGCAGGTTAGTCGTCCCAGAGGTGTCATGCATTAGAATAGACTCATAAAAGGAAGCACGGAAACAAACATTTTCTGTCTGTAGAATACCTTGTCAGAGGCAACAGTAAACAAATTTTGAGACTCGGCTCCTCGCTTCTTGATGCCGTTTTAACGACGTGCACTCCAATTGACAGGGACGTACCCTTTAGTTCTCAACAGCGATGTCCAGATACTGACGTTGTAAGAGGTGGTACTTCTCCACATCGGGTTACTACATGCATCTACCTTGATCATTTTCTTGAACTGTTTTTGTGTATTTTCGAATTACTTACTTGCGCACGTAGTCCTGGTTTCCATTAACGCCCTTCTCTCTGACGCAATCTACACTATTTTTAACAGTTAGCTGTTCTTGAAGTGTTTCAAATTCTAATATCGAATGTATACTCTCTTACTATATGTTCTGAAATTACGGTTTGTTATCTTTTCTTGTTACACTTTGTGCCTGTACTGTCATGATAAAACTTTTAGCAGTTTTATTTGAACCAACTTGACCTGACAGCAACCACTTTTACAAATAACAACCTTTGGTGAACCTACATTTTGGCGACCCTGAAGCTTGCAATGTTCTGAAGCTCCCTTTCACGGTCAGTACCAAGTAGTACACTATGAACCCTGTCAAACTATTAATAAATATCAGCTCCTTAGAATTCATAAAGTGCTTCTAAAGGAATTTATCGTCGCCTAGCCTTATATTTTGATACGGAAGTCCCTCTTTACATCTCGGTAATTATTTTTCTTGCTTGTCCTTTAATTTCCACAAAAATCATTAATTTAGATATTTCCTTCTCCGATTGTATCTGTATCACTACTGTATCCCTTCCTGTCTTCTTTCTTTGGAGGGTGAATTCCTCCTATGTTACTTTCTATTTAATCGTTTGTGTGCTGTGTAGCAATTTCCACAGGTGAAGGGGCGTAGGAACCGGGGGCACAGGGTGCCCCCAAGATTTTACAATAAGCAAAAAATGCCCTTTTATCCGCTCTTAAATCCAACACCTAGTACAGTGTTCTGTAAGTGAAAAAGTGCCCTGTGACTATTGTGCCCATAGACTTCGCTAGACTAATGGCTTTCATCGATTCTATTGTTCTCCGTGTGGTGAGCATGGAGAATCAAGATGGTAGCACCATAAAGTATAGAAAGCGCGCGAAATTGCGAGAAATGGATCGAAACCCAAAACAGTCTTTCTAGCAAGTTGGTGTAAATCTATGGTTGTGCCCCCAAGTTTGAGATGCTTCCTATGTCCTTGCACAGGTGGCAACCATGATAAGTACGGTACTGTGTTTGAATAAACTACCAAGGACTTGGACATATCAAAGATAAATGGCTCGGACATGATGCCAACTCCGTTTATTTTAACTTGATCTTGGAAAATAAAAATCTCCTCCTTTCACATTTCGGTTGCCAAACCTTTGAATTGACTGTAATTTTATAAATCTGTCTCTGAAATTTGTAGCTCTTACTTGCTTAAATACTCTGGTGTTCTCGTTATCTGCAATCACTTGGTGTAGGCCTTTAATGTTTTTCGAGCAAGACTTCAAATATTTCGTCCCACAGTTTTCTTTCATGCCCCTGCCCCCCCCCCTTTATTCAGACCAAGTCACATATTTGCCTTTTCAGAGGTCCCCTTAACGTTCGCGAGGACCTAGTGTGTTACCAGAGGAATTTTTATTTGTCCGTTTCATATGAATTCATGTAATGATAACAGTAACTCATTATGAAACACATACAGTTATATTTTATCTAACAAGTCCGCGGTAAAAAGAAATAAAGGTACATGTCAGTAGTGAAGACCCCTACAGTGCATACACCCGGACATCAATAGCGTAAATTTCGCCCTTTTATTTAAGGTCACCTTTCGCAAATGGGAGATAAAGAGGTCAAGTTGATTGAAGAGCTTGATGTTAACATCCGAATTATTTTTCTACGAAGGATTTTTCTACGTACAATGTACTTATGACAAACAATCATGTTTTGGGGCACGTTTGAAAGGAAATATAGCGTAACATGGCACTTGGAACTAGGAGGAAAGGCAATGGTGATCGCTGGAAGCACACAACTTTGATAATGACTGTCAAATCTTGCCAAGGGCTACGTGCGGAATGGAGGCATTATATGAGCCTAAAGCTTTTATGAAGCCAAAAGTTTATGGAAACTTCTTTTGTCTCGAAATTCGATTAAGTTGAGAGCTTCAGGTATCACGTGCGGTCACTATGAAAGGTTTTAGTGCTCCTTAGATGTAGCGAGGACTCAAAGAATCAACTTGGCAACCACTGTACCAAATTGTGAAGTAATTCACTGTGATACTTAATGTAGATATTCTAAACGTAAAAAGTTATTTGACGTGATAGTTATACTCATCATGCAGCTAATGTCCCAAATTGCATTTAGGAAGGTACCTCCGAATCCGTGATCACTCAATTCTGATTTTGAGACCATGCCATATTTAGCCAGTGTCATTTTTAGGAAATGCAGAGTTAGACGTTTATTTTTGGCTTGGACATGTGTAACGTGCCAACACGCAAGCAGGAAATAACAGACCTAATGTGTATCCGATTAAATATAGGCACAAAAATCAATCAGTTCCTTGTTGTCTCTCAAGATAGATGATCACGAGACAACGCATGTTACCGCTGCTGCTTCGCTATTGCAACGCCCTGGTCGATTTTTAACCTTTTATCTGGCAAGTTAAAGTTAGGAATGTAATAATCTGTTGCTGTTGACCTACTCCTCTTCAGGCAGTGTAATCAGTTCACTGCAGCAGTAGAGCGCTTCAAGACATATACGAGAAATCACATGATTATTTGTCAAACATAAACTCAACATCATGTTCAACATGCTGATGAAACAGGCAGTAAATCTAACTTTGACCTCATCCTGCTGTGACACAACAATAGATCAATTTTACATACAGTGCACAGCTACGTATTACATCAGTTATTTCGGTAAACTTTGAACCTAAGCTTGTACAATTTTAACAGTTGACATATGGTAACATCTAAACTAACCCTCGTTGACACTCACGTTTTGTACCTCAAATGTAAACATGTATCTCTCCTGTTATTCCTTTACCGTTCCTGGAGACGACACGTACAGTAAGTCGTTGATATTGAGTCGTATCCCTACCCTGTAACACGGTCAGTTTTTCATCGGTTATAGTTTACAATTACTAACACCATAGCCTTAAGCTTATAAGAGGACGCAATGATTAATCTCTCATTGTCACAGATAAATCCACTATTGATTTGTGTTTTGTGGTCATTGCGTTTTCTCACTTCATGGATGAAGCTTAGCCACAAGCCAATAGCTGATGATAATACGGGAAAGTAATGGATATAAGCCCTGGTTTTATATTATTTCAAAGCCTTTTTTGCTTATAACGGAGGATTTTGTGCGGATGGGGATTTTGTCTCAGAAAAAATTATTTGTTGATATATCAAAAATTTCATAGATTCGTTACTGCTTTCATCATCAGAAGAGCTCTCTGCCCAGTTCGTGGTCTTCTTCGTTATCATCCTCATTCTCGCTTTTGATTTCATTTAAGTATTTGAAAATGGACAGTGCTCAATATTTTCCACGTGAACAACTACATCTTATGAATCATCTGAGGGGGAGAAATGCTTTTTTTTGAAAATGCGAATAATGATATTACAATTAGAACTAACTTCTTCTGCTCATGCATGGTCAACTCGTGTTCAACATAGTCCGTAATGAGGACTTTTCAAGATACAGTACATTTCCCCTTTGTATGCCTTTGTAGGTTCTCCTTAAGATACTGGGGGAGAGAGGCATTTGGCAGATCATTGAAAGTGGGGGAAATTTTATTCTGTCAACAGAGGCGTAATCGTTGTTAAATACTTTTAAAATAATTCTGAAACAGCTATGACTGTTGAATAAGTAATTTAATAAATAAATGAAAATTGGTTTCCAGTTAGTGCCCGTCTCTAGCAACTTTTAAAGACCATAAACCTTTTTTTATTTCTTGGTAAGAATCAATCCCTTGCCCCGCCCCCCAACCGAAGTGTCCACCACTGCTTAAGATGGTTCTGTTTTCTAACAGCATCCTTAAAAAGCCTGGGGTTTCATTTTCTAATCCCTTTTATAAAATCCTTTTTAAGCTGAACTCCCAGGTGATACCGTTGTATCAAACACAGGTAGAAATATGCTTGTGTTCCGTCTTGTACATGTATTGGTATGTTTAAACTGCTTCATATTACCACATTTCCCATCTCGTGATAACAAAATAACACACACAAAAATAACAGGGATTATTGAGAAGAGAGCTATTATTGATATCTTAACGATAGTTGTATTTTTATGCCTCCGTCAAAAATTTATTGTTCGACTTTGAATTACATCTTTCCCCTTTCTGGTAAAGATATGCTTTGAGTTTATCAACCTGTTCGTAACATTGATACGAACAACCGATATAGACATGATTAAGAGATTATCACCAGATCTCAGTTAGTAGAGCAGCACGCCGCGAATGCGTGGATCCCGGGTTCGAATCCCCTTAATGACATTTCACTTTTCTCTATCATCTCTTCCAGCTTGATGTTTTCAAATCCTCTCTTCTCTATAACATTTAGTAATTTGGCATGCAGACGTATATAGTGTCAAATACTCACGTTAAAGTGGTTCGAAGACAAAGTCCGCTCATACATTAAGTTGAATGGACACCAGATTGTTTACGTACTAATTCTACAAGAATGACAAACAAACTAATCCTTATTATATCTACTTGTCACAAGATATTGCTAATAAATAGTGATAAACCTCTGAAGATTAGCAAGACTAGAAAATGGTGCCAAACATTGAATTTCAGGCAATATCGATTTACTTACATGTATTGAGTAACTTCTGTTTTTTGAAGATGTCCTGTGTCAGAAAGATATCACAAGATATTGTACATCATAAGAATGTCCTGATTACGAAAAGAATGCATAAATAGGGCAACTTTAGAGAATTTGGAGTGGGCAATAAATCAAAACTAAACTACTGTAAAAATGTCTTATGTCCAGTAGAAAATAATATCCGTGAGTACCACACCCTATTTGATTGGATCAACATCAAACAAATGCATACATGAATAACAGATAAAGTACACCTATTTTTGATAAGAACATTCGGAATTCTTCAAGGCTTAAAATGTTCTTAGATGTTTGAAAAGTAAGCCTTAAAAAGTTCTTTAAATATTCTTAATTATGAATCATATAAAGCCTTCATGTCCTTAATATTTCCGAAACTCTGTTTTTCTTAATTTTCTGACAAATGAACACAAACAAGTACAGTGTAAACGAATGGTGTAGGCTCTGCCAGAATATTACTCTGTTCTGAATTTCAGAACCCAAAAGTGTACATGATCACCCCCGTCATGAAAGTCAGTGAGTTCCTCCCCCTGGGGAAACGGCGAATGTTTTTGAAGCAATTATTCGATCATCCGAATAAATCGATTTTCCTGATGATTTTCAAACTGTTGGGATTTGGCCGTATATCGTATACTGTGCAGTATATATATACATCAATACCAGCTATGGAATGTTCTTGATACTAGTCCAACTTAAGCCTAATTCGTTCTTAAGATGTTCTTAACTTTTACCATTTTCAAAGGTTGCGTTCTTATAAACTATGTTCTTATAAAAGAAATTAGGTGTAAAGTCAGCAGTAACGTGAACGAACAGGATAGATAAAGCTCTTGTACCAATTCCTTCTTGCGATCACAGTAATTAAGCTGATATTTCAAAGGCTTTGGAATGTTTCTTAATTATTAATATCCGACATCTCTAGCCTCTGAACACGAAATCTCTTCAGGAATCAACCTAATCACCCCAACTGTAATTTGGTGAAGTTTTGATACATGAATAGTGAAAAAAATTTGGCTTACATAAACTCATGTTTTTGTGATGTTTTCAAATTTTTCTTCCCCTAAAAAAATGCCCGAAAATCTTCTTATAGGAATCGGCGAAAATCATTGACATTTTCCCCAATGAATCATTTCCTTTGCAACGTTCTAGTCAATATCGTCTTCTAGGGCCTACGTTTGTTCTTGTAATGGGAATCAAAGTGAAGTTTTGTCTCAAGAAATATATTTGTTACCTCAGTACTTTTAATTCAAAATAACCAGCACAATTTTGTGCTCAGAACCAAGCACCGAGAAGGATCTACTTTCTTCGGTTTCGCTTCCAATGATGCATGTTACGATATGCCCAAATATGCCATCACGTGTAAATAACAAAACCATTCCTGTTTCCTAGACATTTGAAGTATACTGTAAGTAACATTGTCTCCTTTTCCCTCTATCTCCTTTTACAAGGATAAATATCCCAAGAAAGAATGTCGCGAATGGTTTAAACAGCTTGCATATCAGATACGTTCTATTCTTCTTTCGTTTTGAAGTACAACAGATGCCGCGCTCATCCCATAGACCCACTTCCTGAAGTTTTATATCTATTATCAAAATACCATGGTAAGATGCTAGAATGGCATTCCAAGATTTTTAGTCACACAACAGGCGATCTATTCAAATCTTCTAACAAAAATATTACGATGTCTTTCCAAGCGTTACGTTTATCAATGGCTTTGTGAAAGCGTAGCAACTCACAATGGCCACCCTCTTGACAGACTTTTCCAATAGTTTCCTCGGTAAAAACAACACTAATGTTCAAAGATCAACTTACTTACAATCATTTTTGTTTCTACTTGTTGTTGTTGTACCTACAATAAAGAGAATTTTTCCATGGGGAAGCAAAGTTTTCCCCTCTTTGCACTTTATTTCCCCAAACTATCGAATTCTTTAGTTGAAATGACTATCACAACAAGGCCTTTGACGCCATCTTCTTCTGAGTTATGCAGCACAAAACGTCTAATTAACCCTTCATATGCATAAAACCTTAGGCGACTGCTTCGCAAAAAATGTTACTTGACTAGCAAAAAATCAAAATCGTTATATGATTGTGTGGGCAAGGGAATGAAACGTAGTCCGTGGCGTATAGCCAAAAATTTCAAAATCAGGGACCTGAAACAGAATCTAGTTTTAAGGGGGTTAAGGCCTGCCTGGCTGAGAATTTTTAGGCCAAACAACGTAGTCTAGACTTCATGATTCTGATTTTGCATTTATTCATCATCAGCGTAAGACATGAAACTTGCACTGAAATAAATCATTCTCTAAGTCGAATAGGAAGAGGAAAATAGTTTTAAAAACTATACATATCACCAAACGTTTTATAGGAATCTATGTTGAAAGGGAAGCGATGTTTCCCTAAAGTTCAGATATCTTAATTAACGCTTATCCTAATGTGGGATATCTTCCGATACGTATTTTTTATTAAATACAATTGATAAGCAAGACTCTTCTCCTTCTTAGGTAGTCAGGTCTTACTTGCCTGTTTCATGATTATAGCAAAATTTGAGTCCCTGTCTTAAGAGAAAATATCAAGTTCTTGCGTAATTGCTGATGCTTATGTGTAGCTTAGATAGTTACTTGTGTAATCAATTCGTTTTTTAGCATGCTATCCCAAGCAACAACAATTACAAAAACTAGAGGTATGTTGGTATGAATGCATGAGAAGCATAGTAAAAGAGAGTGGAGGCGAAAACATGTCCCTAAAAGTAATGATACTGACGAGAACAAGGAGGCAGATTACAGCTTTGGGTGCTGTAATGAACAAATACGGAAAATTGTTGGAGCACAAAATGTAACTAGCTATGTCAATGCCCAATACTTGAAACATATTGCCCATGTATGCAGAGCAGAAAACAATGCAATCACTAAGATAATGATGTTTGCCAAAGAAACAAAACCGTAGTACCGAGATCCATGGATTAAAATTACAAAGATGCTTCGAGTGGGCATAAATCAAGCACAGCATGCAACACAATCAAAGAAGGAGTTCCCTGAGTTTATGAGGGAATGCATTAGCACGCCTGCGTGATGGCACTGTATATCGATGGAGGATCTCGTGGAGGATCTCGAGGAAGGAAGAAATGTCTCCCTGCGAGTACTCGAGATATTGAAAACTGCAGCTCTAAGTCTTGCTAAAACGAAAAGCAGTACGTAAGTTAAATCTTGAAAGCACGAATATACCACGAAGGAAAAACACATAAAGCATCGAGGATATTAACAGAAAACTCTTGTGGTGAAACGTGAACGGGCCTATTATGTACAGAAAATGGTATTCCTTTCTTTTTTTATAGTCCACGGTTTCCAATATCCAGCGTTATGGCCCAATAAGGTCCCGCGACCCGCTCTTTCTTTGGTCTACTGTGAAAACAAAGATGTAAATCAGTGTGCAATAATGTAATTGCATTGATCATGAGGACATGGACGATCTTATAGAGATGTGCAGATTAGTATGCTTTGATGTGTATCTAAACAGGGTTACTGTTAACTATCAATTACAAAAAAGGTAGGCGATTTCTGAAACGATGGGACTTCTCAAGTATTGATATTAGAGGTGAAGGTGTAGGCCTACCAGATTTCTTGGGAGTGATTTAACTCTTGGAGCAGGGAGAAGTAAATCTTGAAGAAGATATAAGATAAAATATCATCATTCTAAATGGTGCTCCCCTCCTCTCTCTCTCCATACACACAAACACACACACACACACACATACACACGCACACAAGTCAGATATCTATATCCAAAGGGTTGCACGGTGAAGTCTCCAAGAGAGTGAGCTGACAATTAAAGATGTGTTACATATTTATGTTCCAGCAGCAAACCCAGATGTGACTTCTGGACTGAAAGCGTGGACGATGGAGAAACACCTATGCTGTCAATATGTTAATAAAATTGATTTTACACAGTCATCTTATAACTCAAATAATGATATTTTAATACTTAGTCTAATTCAAAAGACAGGAAATTTCCTGGAATTCTCAGCTGATATAACTAGAGCATAAAAATGTTGTGTATTATATTCTCAGCTTCTGATTAATTCAAGCGGTATGCTCAGATACTAAAAAATTGAGGTACGGCAGATGCAAACTAAGACTTTCCTTAATTTTTTCTTCGTGTCGCAGTAGCATTCATTTGCATTGAACGCAGAGTAAACCACAGGCGTATCTACATTTGTTAGAGGAGTCCTAAAAGGTGTTCTATGTTTGGTCTCTTACTCGATCGAACTACTCTCCTTCTCAAAATGACCACCTAAACACAGATATTGCAGTAATGTGGCAAACAAAAAGTCGGTAGACCACAAAACACATAACAAAGTCGACGTTAATGTGCTGTCTCCCATTAAATTGCCAAACAAGGTGTCCAAAATGATTATGACATTTTAAAGCATAGAAAAGGCAAGAATGTAAAGCATTCATAGCAAACAGATGACAAACAAATGTTCGGTGACAGATTTTATGTTATTACATTTTCGAGGTTATCAAGAATGTTTCCAAATAAGGCCAGTGCACAGTTATCCGTCCATTAACACAGAGGAAAGTTATGGGAAAGAAGCAGGGACGTAGGAAGCATCTCAAAGTTGGGGGGCACAATAGTCAAAGGGCACTTTTTTACTTACAGAACACTTAACTACGTGTTGAATTTAAGAATGGATAATTTGATGCATAGCAAAATAGTGTCAAATTCCCTTGGGTAATTGTTTTAACTTCAGAAAAGCATTCATATGATCTACAACAAAACCCTCTGTAGTACAAAACATAAAATAATGTTTGGTCATAGAAGGTACATAATTTGCTTGTTGCTAAATCTTTGGGGTGCCCCCAGTACCCCCTGATTCTTACGTCCCTGTTTTGAAGGCGTATCATTTCATATCAATATTAAGTATAGATCTTATAGATCATTTTTTAATTGATATCCTCCATTTCTACTAAGATAATGTAACAGTAAATTGCTAACATGATTTAAAGAGATGAGTTTTGATTTGGTGGTTAATAGTGTGAACAATTCTTGTACCTTTATTGTAATAGCAGAATTGGAGTCATCTTTTTACTTTCATACTTTTCTGTAGCACTATGTAATCATTAGTAATGTAATTCACGTCCCTTCCTCTGGTTTGACGATCCCAATGGTAAAACCAGCAGTGAGACACAAGGCTCATTAGAGTACTTCATAAGCGATACTCTTCCGTGGCTGATTGTAGGGGGTGAAGATTACATTTTTTGAAAAACTTTACTCCTCATAGCATTTTATGAGGAGTCATAGCACCCCGCGTAACTATGACCTCCTCCTTTTTTATGAAGGTTACGAACTTTGGCCTCATCATGTGCTTTAGTGACTCATACATATTTCAAACAATAGCTTTGAAGTCCAGTTCGACATTGATAGCTGCTCAAACCGGCACAGCAAAATGCTCTCGTGAACTCTGATCAGGGGGTGATTCAGTGAAAGCCCCCTTGCAGCTTCCATATCTTAGACCATTTCGAATATTAGCACGTAAGGACAGTTATTATACCTTATACATAAATGGAAAAAGGGCACTTTTAGCTTATATTGATTAGCACCAGCCATTCTCGATACCAGTGAACCACTGGAAAGAAGATATGTTCCTTTGAATTGCATGACATCCGACTCAAAAGCAGCTTCCCCGTAAATACGAAGTACCTGTTCAGGGCGACACGTGCATTTCCCGAACAAATTTATACGAGATTTTTAATTATATTGTACTATTTCATTTACAACACATGCCATAATAAAGAACACTTCTGTTTGACCTCTAGATCGAATATTCAGATTGCTCTACAATTCTCTTTTGGCGTAGTTAATTACTGTGTTTTATCCTAGGGATAACTACTAGGAGGGGGCTCCGCCCCAATAGGCAGGGCAATATACATATCTATGTATCTCTATACATATATATATATATATTTATGTATATATATATATATATATATATATATACATACATACACACACATACACTCCTTTTTGTAAATCACACACTTCAATGTACACATTTCTACTCGACTTCTACAAAGCTGCTGTTATTGGTTTTGGTCCTCTGGCTTAGGAACAGATTTTATAACATTTATCATAACGTGTAAATAACAGCCTATGCTGCCTTTTCGTCGCAAAGTCAAATTATAGGATACACAACATATTCCTATGAATTTACAGGTATATATATATATGTACCACTCATTTTATTATCATTCCGATTTTAAACAGTAATCATGCGATTTTCAAATGGTAATTTTATTCACCGTACCCCGTTATTTCCTCTTCTTACCATTTGATTCAATATGTAACACACAGATAATTTAGGTTATATTTTGATACGGATGTTCTTCAGGCTCATAAGCTGAAAGGTTGTTGTAGAAACTTTTGAAGGGCTGCAAGGCAAGCTACCACACCCCCAGATCTCTTGGATGGAGTCCCCGCGCTTTCGATGCTTGATTAGGATTGATTTGTACGAGTTTAGTTTACCGTGGTGCTTCGGGCTCTTCAAACTACCGTCCCTCCCACCCGTATTTTCCTAAAATATTTTGACCCCAGGTTTTCCTTTCTGGCTTGATTAATAGTCTGGGTATGTAAATACCAGTTTTGTAAAACTTTCCGTATCCGTTTGAAACCTAAGGCCATAGACTGGAGACAAGGCCGATTCGCCGCCTCGACCCTTGTCTTTCCAGTAGTATCTTATGCTATCTTGTGTGTAAGTATTCTTTGCTATGTTGGTAGTTAAGTCTCCAGATCCTGTCTACTATCGGAATTAACATACCAGTTGTTTCGTCCCACTGTTTCCAAGCATGGCCTGGCTGTTATTAAGAGATAATTGAAATCACTTGATAGGAAACAGCTGAACGTCAACTAGTAATCTTTATTTATTTTACTTGATTCCGACTGTTGTGTGTCTGATCCGTTTACAACACAAATCACCGAATCACTAACTTGCCTGACGTCACGTCTGCTAGGGACTGGTACATAGTTTACTCTTGTTACTTTGGCGCCGTGATCTTGATTGCTAGTTTTATAATGAAAGAGGAGAGAACAGCATCTCACTACAGGAAAATGGAGTTGTCTCCCCTTATAAAATAACAACCTCGACGTAGCAAACTACGAAAATGAAGTGAAGTCTAAAATAAAATGTCAATATTCTTTTTAGCTTACTGAGTCATGGATCCAAATTTTAGCCTTGAGGTTGAAAGCTACGTGCCTTCCATACCGTCGTGGGATATACAACTATTCCAGGAGTTGGATTTATGCAAAAATAGAGGGACGGAAGTGATGAGCTCATCATTGGCGCAAGTATAATACGTAAATAAATACGGCATACCGACCACTTCACACGTTTTATTCTGTGAATGGATCTCGTCAGTTATTCGAATAGGTGATAGCTCCCGTTGGGCACGCTGACATAATTGGAAAACAAGAATAATTGACACCTTAGTTTGTTTGTAGTTTAAGGAAAGTCAGTCTTGTGAGAAGTCAAGTACTTTTTGTTATTGTTTATCTGGTTATAGATGACTATTACTGACAAGAGAAATAACTCCATGGACCCTGATGACGATGGAGATGAGGTAGAAATACATACTAGAGATCCATTTCAACTGGAACTTCTAAATGCAGTTAGGAAAAGAAGATCAAGAGTTACTGGTTTCAACGAAGATGAGGCGAAATCTGTGCCCACATTTGACGCCGCGAAAAATTCAAAATTATCTAAGTTTATGGCGAAAGGTACGAACAACGTAGAAGAGAGAGTGAATGGAAGTGTTCGAAGCAGCCGACCTACCAGCTTAATCACAGAAAACGATAAATGGACACCTAGTATAAATTTGGATGATAGCGACGATGAGTTCCTGGACGAGGATGATTATTCAGACGACGAATATGATGGATTTGGTACGTCCAGCAATTTATTGGTAACGAAGCCACGAGATGGATTAACTTCCCCCCTAAAAAGAACCTCTTCGAAGTCAGATTACTACTCTAGAGATTCGGATTTAGTGGTTCACTCACATGGTGTGAACGATTTCGAAAAAGAAAATTTCCCTTTAGATGATTCAAAATCGAACATTATAAATAATATGAACGAGATGGAAAACTTTGAAAGGAGTCGATCATTTGGAGACAGTGACTTCGATCGAAAATCAAAAAAATCGAAATATGAACATGAGGATCTTCACGAAAACAAGTCAACATCGAAGGTCAAAGAATCTAAGAAATATATCCGGCAAGTCTCTGATGAGAACGAAAGGTCGAGTCAAAGTATCAACGATATGAGAATGAAATTTGAGCGAGATGCTGGAAGTGAGCTTGCAGCGCAAAGACGAGGTGAGTATCGCATCGCAATCGATGGTGTTCCTTTAATTTGTGATAACAAATGACAATGTAACTATCTCTGAATTCTTAGAGAGTGTTTAATGTGGGCATCTAGAAAGTGAATGAGCGCCGATGTACTACTATATTTTCAGATATTTAAAGTCGCATAACAAACTGGTTAGAATATATGAGCGACGTGCATATTTAATGTTCCATGTTATTATTCAAGCAAATAAAGCTGTTATTAGACGACTGAGTTGGGATCCTGCTGAGAAAGGGATTGTAATGAGCGAAGCTAATTTCTAGTTTCAAGTCACGAAAAACTGCCATCAAAGAGACCACAACGGTCAGAGTTATTGTAAGTTTACACATGGAAATCCATTGTAATTTTAATCAACAGATGTTTTTGTATGCAATTTTTTTGCAACACCTTTGGAAAGAAAAGCTGAACAAGAATCTAGCGATGTTCTCTAACTGCTGAAGCTACGATTCAGATCGTAGAATGAGCTCATGCAGGATCCGTTTGTCACTTTTCCCTTTCGCTGGCACAGAACGCGATCACAAATAGGGTCTGAGGAACGTAAAATCCGAATTTCAACGCCTTTGAAAGCTAATGATGATTACTACTAAAGGAACACCTGGACGGAGATGGTGGGTGGGGTTTCCAATTCCACCCTCTTATTTCTTACTTAAATCAACAATACGCAAACTTTTTGATAAAGGGACAAAATCATCAGTTAGTTTATAGCATTTTCTTGTTCGTAATAAAGATTGTACTAGATTGGCATGGTTGATTACAAAGGAACCTTGGATACATACCATAAGTCAAATGACATAATTGCAACAATTGTATTACAGCAAGTAATTATTTTTCATTTTGGGCTATTGGCCAGGGTTTATCTAGTCTTGAATCAGATTGTATATAGGCAACCTGAGTATGCTCTATATGACATGGCTGTTAACCTTGATTATACCCCCTCCTACCTGTAATACCAAATTACATGACGTTGTGTGCTATTAAAAATAGAAGTATGAAAACTTATAGTGGGAAAGGGGCATGTGCATGGGTCAGTAATGTTATACATTAAAATAAAAGTATATGATGCGTGTATAGATGATGAATTGTATAGCTTGTGTAGTGATGCAAGTCTATTACATTGTAAGATTTAATGTATGAAGCATACAATTCCTTACACAGACAGTTTTTAGTTGTGTTACCCAGAATATCAACCACAGTTTCCAGCAACATAACATTATTTGTGGAAGACAGAAGAAAAAAGTGACTCAATTCCCATCATTTGATTAAGGCTTGTATATCAAAATCTCCTAGTAGGGGGATGCTGGCACTATTATGGGTGTCTGTAATAAGATTTTGTATTTGTATGGTTGTCTATAATAAGACTTTCTATGGGTTGTATACATATCTGCAGCTTAAACATCATAAAAGGTAATAGTGCCAGCCAGGCAATTTGTTTGAAGGCAGGAGCATTGTTGCTTACATTTGTATGTGCGTAAGTGGTGGTCATACACCAATACACAGTGGATGAAAATGTCAAGTGAGTGTTGAATCGTTTTACTGTTTAAAAGGAGCTTTAGTATTGATCTTTCTATTACAATAAAGAGCCATTTGCAAACAGTTAGAAAATGAGAACAGCAAGAGTATATATCAGTATACTCAAATTTCCCATGAGGTTAGGTTGTTTGAGAGAAGTTCAAAGCAAAACAAATCAATCAAACTCTTTTTGGCCAGTAAGAGGAATCAGGTATTTGAAGAGTAGGAGTAACATTACTTTGTCTTTTAAACTATTGTTGTAGTTACAATGTAACCCTGGAGAGGGACAGTACCCTCCTCAAATTTTTGGGCAGCTCCTTTTCTCCCCACATAGTATGATAACATTTTTTTACATTTGGTTGTTTTAACACTGTCTTCACATTTCTTATCTTACATGTCAAGGTTTGAACTACCTTATACGGAAGTTATCAGAATCAAAACATTATTTTCTTTTATCAAACCCTTGAAAAAAAATCCTAATAGATGAGGTGTTTACTAGAGGGAGTCAATTAAAAAAAACAAGTCAAAGGTGGTATTTAAACAGTCAGGGTCATTTATTAGAGTGTACATTTATTTGTTTAGAAACAGTTGATATTTTTTTGAATAGTTTGACTACACAAACCGATGCATCTTTTGATAGTTTGACAAGATACAAATTTGTTATTTAAGTAGATCACAATGTTCCTTCTGCTTTACCTCGAGTGTACACCTTGTCACTCCAGATAATATCAATCAAATACCAGTGCTAAATGTTGTAGACTTGATATTTAGTCTTTTCCCCTGATTTGCAGTTATGATAAACATGAAAATAGAGTAAGATAAGGGCACAGTGTAATAAGATTGCCTCTTATTTATAGTTTTATTTGGATCAGGTTAGCCTCTTGGTAGCCATAAGTTAAAAAGTCATGCAGGGTATATTACTAGCCTCAGTTGCAATCATTTCTAAAGTTAAGTATATATTTATATTGTTTTAGCTACATATACATGTGTACTGTGTGCTTCCTAACAAGGACTTTGTTATTATCATGGTTGATGCATCAGGCACAGTACCATTAAAGGGTTGGAAGAGGTGCTTTACCATATTTTATGCTATCTACTCATTACAACTGATGCCAATAAATGGAAATAAGAACTGATGGTCTGAATTACACACATTGTGCCCAACCATGGTTGGTGACAGATTTTAAGACAATCTTAGGCTCCTGTATAAAATCCTGTTGCACCACCCCAGTGCATGTATAGATGTATAAATACTATAAATACAATTGTAGTTGTCCATTGCTAGTTCGAGTTATTCCGCAAGTTGTATGCTATAATAGGAAGACCTGCATATTTGATACATGAAATTTATATATGTATGATATATATTATAGCTCATTATGACATGGAAGTTTTCATTCACAGCTCATGTAAGTTATCATTGAAACCTGTATTGTATTTGTTTGAAGTCTCTAATATACAGTATGCCGTAAACCTACATGCACTAGCTTCCATTTTGATGTATAAAAATATTACTAGATATTTGCCATTAAGAGGTGTTATCTTCAAATTAAAAGCACTGACTGGGTACTAAATGTGTTCTAATATGATAAAATGTATATTTTATGTTTGGGTGTATATTTTGTAAACAGAGATAAGAGTGGGTGCTTATTCTCTTAAAATATTGGCGGAAATAAATCCTTGCCATCTTGAAATAATTGACTCATTGACAGCTGGCCTGTTTCTCTTTGAACAGTTGCACCATTTTTTGGAACTTGCATCTGTACATTGTATAAGTGGAAACTCTGCTTAGGGACAGAGGGGTAACTTGTTATTATGTTTCCTAAAAGCTTCAAAAATATGTATACATTCATGGTCTGGTAATGGTAATTTTATGCTTCCATCTTCTTATGTCCTACCTCTTTGCTTTTGCGTGTCTATTTTTCAAGATAGGAGCCCACCGAACTTGAACATAAATATATGTTAATAATCAACATTAGGGCTACTTAATTCTTACTAGATTTGATCTTCCTCGTCATCAACAACAAAATAGCATCATTAGCATAATTTTTTTTGCCTTCTTAATGTTAGCCATGGATGGATTATGAGCCTTGTGTAGTATGAACACTTCACCTATTATCTATTGAGCTATTTCGCATATCTTTGGAATGTAGAGGAGATCAAAAATGACCCCACCAGAATAGGTATTTCATCTACTACCATTCCACATCAACAATAACTTCACCTTCAGCAACTCTCACAGGTAGCATCCAGTCTGACTGTTTGCAAAGCTAAAATATGTAGGCAATGTTTGTAATATGAGTACTGCGCTTGCTCTTGTGTTTGTCCATTTACTATGCAGCTTGTGCAACCTGTGTGCAATGCTGGCACTTAAAACATAGGCTAACATATTGAGGCTTAATAAGTACAAACAACTTATTTTCATGCCATCTTCTTGAAAATTTCCCTTTGATGGCCAATTTCGGACTATAAAACTATGAGTCATTGTTGTATCCTGGTCTTCCTTGAAACTGTCTTGATTTGCTTCAGTTTGCCATCTAATGAAGTAAGGCTTTCCATAAGGTTTACCATTAAGTGTTCTGGAACTGTAGGTACTGTAGGTCAAGGGGAAAAGGTATCTGTTGTGGCCCCTAGGCCTACTGACATTTCCCCTCATTTCAGTGTAATAACTATTTAAACTCTTTTGCCACATGTGTCCAACGAAAACAAATAGGGTTGTGGTGAGTATCTTTGATACATTAAAGCCATGCACAGTGCCTCATTGTTGGACATAAATTTCTTCCATTGATTACTCATCATTTTTCATTTGCCACATTTTTGCTACTTGCAGATGGCCCTTTATTATTTTTTTTATGATCCAGCTTCGACAGCATTGTAGAAGTGGAGACATTGCACTTAAATGATATTGGCTTGATTAAACAAGTTGATCAATGCCCTGTTTTAATGGTCTGGTTTTCATTTCTAGTTAGGACACTATGCAAGTTCATATACTTGCTTTAAAGCAGCATTTCTCAACCTTGTGTATGGGTGGTATGGTTTTTTACAGGACAAATGCAAACCCTTCTGGGGAAAACTCACACATTCTTGTCAATAAGAAGTTATGAGCACCACCTGAGGAATAGGGGCAGGGTAGGAAAAAATTAAAATTACATTGAGATTCTGGTTTTCCCCAGTCTTTCAGCTTGGGTCATTGCCATGTAATTGTAGGTTACATGCAAGGTTTCAAACTTGTGAATACCAGGGGTATCAGTCTCCTTTCTTTGCCTACATTGATTATGTTTACTTGCAGTCATTTTTTATATGGTCCATGTATTGTTTGCATTGGTCTGTATGGGGAAAGTATACTCTTGTCTGTGAGTACTCATTGTTACTTCATGGTAAGCTAAGGATTTTGCTACTGTGTAGTTTGTAGGTGCTCATTGCCACTAGTAACACATGACCATGCGTAAAGTGATCCTTCTTCTGGAATTCAACCAAGTTCCAAAGGGACCCTTACTGAATGCCTGTAGTATCATTAGGCACATCTGCTGGTGTATTCTAGTGATTGGAGCCAGATTTTGCTCATCATTTGTTTTGTGGTTGACATCATATTCATCATCATCTACATTTAATGTCACTTTTCTATGCTAGCATGGGTTTGACAGTTTGTTCCAATGGGTCTCTTCAACTTTCCCCTGTTCTTCTCAAGTTCACAGTCTAGGCCCATTTGCTCTAGGTCACTCTCCACCACTTGACCCCATGTCTTGTGAGGCCTACTTCTTCCCTGGTGTTCATCAACTACCAAATCCCTACATTTCTTTACCCAGTTGCCAGCATCACATCTTTATACATGTCCAAGTCCTGTCATCTATTTTTTGAATAGTGTCCTTGATACTTCCTAAACCATAACCACTTCTCAACTCCTCAAAGGATTTTTCTAACATTCTTTCAAAATCACACCACACATCAATCAAACCATTCTCAGATTATATTCCCATCCTGATCTCTTTCTAGCAATAACACTCCCTTCTGCACCTCCATTTGAGCTGAAGACAGTGATCTTTTTCTGCCTATAACCATCACAGGTTTTAGATCTCCAATTAATCTAGCTTATCATCATCACTATCATTCATTCTTTAAGTTATGAAATTTATTTCTTCTTGTCACCTTTTACTCTAGAAACATGACTATCTTTCATTATTATCAGAGTCTATTCTTGTCCATATATATTCAGTGTATATTTATATTATGTTGTCTTGTGCAATAAGGGCTAAGATATGATGATAAAAAACATGGATAATTTATCACCAGAACATCTATTTGTCATCTAGTACACCATTACTTTGGTAGGGTCCATGTCTTTTTTAACTGGCACCTTAACAGTTGAATGAGATTACCGTGGCCCTTAATGCCGAGGGAAAGTGATGATGTCACAAATCAAAAGTTTTAGAAGTCTCCAGATATCGAAAGGCAAGCTTGGAATAAGCTGTTTCCCAAAGTAGCAGACCTGTAGTGTATATAGTGTTTAAACTAGAGGCGTTTGAATCTCAAAAGTCTCTGGTCAAACCTCTGTTAATATTCCTTGGTTCCTTAAGTTAGGAGCCAGCGTTAAACAATAGGGTTTTGTTAGAGAGATTCAAAATTTTGAAACCTGATATCTCCGTGTTGGGAAGGGGCATCACTCTCAATTTTGGTCATTGACATTCTCACTAATAGGATAACAAGAAAATTGATTTTTTTCCCGTAAATTTAAAAATGTTCAAAATCTTGACGTCACACTTTCCCACCGCATTACAGCGGGAACATTGTAGCCACAGAAAAATTAATATCTGATCACGCTCGGCAAAGTATTTCATCATAACAATGTGCTTTACCAACCTGTAGATAGTATTGAAGGTTGTCCACAAAAAAAGACATTTGTCGTCGTAGACACCATGTGTTGGAAGAACCATGCATGTCGTGGTACCTTGAGCCTCGTTTACTGGCCATCTGCAGCCTCCACACATGATGCAGGTCTTGTTGTGTTCGCTTGACTTGTAATAAAAAACGGAAGATCGTATTGTACCTAGAATGAGAATAAAGGAGATATGTAATGAGTTTACGGGTGTTTCGATGATACGCTACCAGGTCTTTTGGACAGAATTATAACATGTGTAACACTTTCTCTCTACCAATCTATTGAGCAGTTATCGATGTTGTATAGTGACATCGATCGCCTATTTGAGACTGGGGACCAACACGGACGAGCGATTATTGCTGATGAGGTATTTACTACTTACAAGTAATTCATAGTCGAAGGGGTAACAATAAAAGTTTTGAGCACATGTGTAGTGACGTCAGTCGACCAGAAGAACAATGCGCTCTAATTAACTCGAAGAACAATAAAATATTTTGTTCTTGTTCGTTTTTTTGTTCA
Source organism: Carybdea cf. marsupialis auct. non (Linnaeus, 1758) (assembly GCA_010016065.2). Taxonomy (NCBI): domain Eukaryota; kingdom Metazoa; phylum Cnidaria; class Cubozoa; order Carybdeida; family Carybdeidae; genus Carybdea; species Carybdea cf. marsupialis auct. non (Linnaeus, 1758). Next base: position 5,628 of record JAAAKL020000896.1, on the reverse strand, counting down.
GTTAGATGATTTTGAGTTAAGAGTACGCTACGGAGAAAGTAAAGAAAGTTTGCCTGATGTCTTGTCTGCATCCTTGCCGGTGAGTTCCGTGAGTTATTTCAGTAGTATGCTTCCAGTATGTTTCCAGTATATTTTCAGTAGTTACACGCTAAACTGGTGACCCCGTGTGAAACAGTATCTTATAGTGCGTTTATCCTGATTCCTGTTAATTTGCATTATACAATAACTCTGATGCTATCCATATACATAGCGATAAAGTTTTACCAGGCACTTCTGGGAATAATGATGGCCCACTGTAAATAAGTTTAGGGGCGCTTATCTTAGGGTGGTACCTGCTGGAGACAAGATCTAAAAGGGAGGAGTGCGGCACTCATTAGTACAAGCATAATTAGTACAAGGATACAAGTTACAAGCATATAAGTTGCAAGCAAACAAGTTACAAGAATATAAGTTACAAGCAAACAAGTTACAAGCATATACGTAACAAGCATACAAGTTACAAGAATATAAGTTACAAGCATACAATTTACAAGCATATAAGTTACAAGCATATAAGTTACAAGCATATCCTACAGGAGGATAACTGTAAGAAACGTATCTGAACGGAAGCGTATCATCTGCTGCAAGTACATGTGATGGAAACGTGCCCGAAGTTTGCATTTTATCCAATACAAAATGAGTCGTATGTAAGAATATGTGATATAAATCCGAAAAAGAACATCAGGTGCGACAGTATACAATACAGTAATACCCGAGAGAGAGACATCCGCTGTGAACACATAGCAGGTAACGATATTCGTGGCAAGCATATCCCAGGAAGCGAATCAAATATCAACAGACGTGATTAATAACACGAACAGAAGCGCATCTGGGATAAAACAACCGAAAATGCAAATCCACTACAAGTAAATGTAATGTAAGGGCATTCGATACAAAATATCTATACCACCGTTATAAATGCATTCGACTTCAATGCATCGGATTTAAACGTATCGGATTTAAACGCATCGGCTTTAAACACATCCGATTTAAACGCATCTGATGCAAACGCTTCCGATTTAACAACATCCAATATAAACGCATCCGATTTAAAGGCATCCGATTTAAATGCATCCGATTTAAAAGCATTCGATTTAAACGCATCCGATTTAAACGTATCCGATTTAAATGTATCCGATTTACATGCATCCGATTTAAACGCATCTGATTTAAACAGGTCCGATTGAATTACATCAAGGGTAAACATTTTAGTTATCAACAAACATTAGACCAACACATACGAAAAAGGCGCACATGCGGAAAATATTTCCTAAGATTGGGTTACAATAATTCAACTTCATGGGGCTCAACACAAACACATGCAATACAAGTAAATTCGATCTAAACGTGCCTGATTTAACTTTACAATCCGACGCCAGCACAAAATTGATTGTTCTAATACGACTTTATGCACGGACGCTCATTACAAGGACAAACCATTTTGCCATCCTATACATAGACATTTAACGTAAGTTGATAAAATTCAACCGGAATAACACGTTCTTGCATTGTGTAGCACTGCAAACACAGCGCAAGGGTTCCCTACGGCATTGAGGCCGATTGAAGTCCACATGCGCAAAGTAATTGAGGATGCCTTCAAACAACCACTCCACACTTGCTCATCTGTACATCTGTACAGCTTAGTCCGGTTTATGTCTCTGAAAGGAGCTTGAATATGTATCCTTAATGGATATGCAGTGTCTTCATATGGGCATAATGCACTCTCTCCTAGGGAAGATTCTTGGAGCTCATCTAGAGACCAGAGATTCATAGCAGGGTATTGTCGTCCATTCTTCCCTCTTCCTTCAATTTTGACATAAAGACTGGCTATTAAGCCATTTGGTAAGACTACAGATTGAAACTTTATAGCGTGGACAAGTTAATGCCCGTTGTGCAGGATCTCGTTGGCTCTCACAGGGTTTGCTCGATTTCCTTAGAGTCAATACAGCCCAATTTGTGTAAACGGCAGCCAATTTGATGCAATGCTTATACGATTATCGATAAACAGGGAGGTGGAAGCCAAGAATGATGTACGTTTTCAAGTCCAATGTAACTCTAATGCATGATTACGTACTTCGTTAAAAAAAGTTGGCTCAGTTGTAGGATGTCGCAACCATATTTGGGGATCAAATCTGAAGGGCGATTTGGAATGCCACTAATCACATTTCAATCGGTTTGGACAGGTGATAAAGTAAGGTATTGTAATAAAACACCGCAGTCCTTTGATGCGCTCCATGTTTAAATCTGAAACCCATTCTGTTTTCGGCATTGGTCAAAGCGTCCAAATGGATGTATTCTTAATTCTAATATGGAATTCAAGAATTGTTTTGCCTCTAAATGCATACAGACGCAGCAACTGCTCATCATCAACTTCCTTATCATTTGCCACAAGAAAAATGGTACGAGCTCTATCGACGGCCATTTTGCAAGTAAACAAACGAACTCTAGGAAAAGTTTGCTGCAATCGAGCGAATGAAACGTGTTTTCTCGAAATCGCGTTACAACATTTGTCTTCATGACAAATTCGTCGATGACGCGAAACTATTGAACTCTATATAAAAATACTTTTTATAGAGAGTTTAATGCACGAAACCTGTTACGTAAATTAAAAGCACCAGTCAACTAGTGCCCAGTTCACTTCCAAAGATTCGTTCTCGTCATTTGACTAGTCGTGTCTTGCTGAAGATCCCTATAATCTTGACAACAGTACATGAGAATGCCCCTTCGGCCTAGCTTCGGTTTAATGGAGTTCTTCAAACAATCTATAAATTTTTAAAAGCAATTTCTTATGCTCGATCTCACAAACAATTACGTCAGTTGTTTCGTATACCACGTCATCTTCGTAGGACGTGCAATGCTGCATAAATATAACGGAAAATTGGTATAGAGGCCCAGTGGTTGCTTACTATGAATATAAATATACAAGGGTGTCGATCTGTCTCGAATGGAGGCGGCGCATGCGGGATTAGAAACACCAGAACTTCCGATAATACTTGGTGAGGAGCACGGGTACTTTCTAGCAAGAAGTGTGTTAGTTCCCCTCTGCTGGTAGCTGGTGGCTGGGAACCCTCCTTTACCCCAATGATCCAAGCCTATGTACGTATAGACATTAAATTGGGTGTACATATGGACATTAAATCGGATGTACCTATACTTTGAATTTTGAAAAAAAAAAGATCTCCATGCCTTGAGTATTACTTTTCTCGTAATACGCTGAGAGGCACAGAGCTATACAAATGGACACCCCATTGAAGGCTTAGTGTCTTCCACGATCTGCCTTACTTTGGTAAAGCTTCGACAGGAAATATCATTGCTTTTGTTCACGAATGTTGCCAACAAATATCCTTGATATCAGATGGCAGACTTAATAAATATATGAAGATGAGTACAAAACTCGTACGGAAACAGAACAGTTCATGTGAATGAACGAAATTGTTGGAGAAGAAAATTTTTCATGCAACTTCACTGCCACCCGTGAAGGATCAGTATTTAACAGCTTCTGACTTATTCCTGCTTCCTCTTGGAGAGCTACGTTTCTCGACCTTTACCTACATCCTGGTACGATACGTGAGATCATAGACTCTTCGTGGTTTGGCAGACGTTTGAACTTCACGCTGCAAAAACTATCATGTTTTCTCTTGCCAGCTTCCTTTGGTAAATTGGCTTCATCGACCTTGAAGGTAGAGAGCAATAGCTACCCCTCTGTAAAGTTACAAGTGTGTTGTGGCATAACTTGAACTTCCCCAAAAAATGAGTCCACAATAATTACTCTGTCTTGGTTTGCCTGTCCTAGCATCTTCTTACGAACTTTTCTGCATTACGAACCCTCCTATATTCTCGGAGAAAATAGTTGCAGGGCGGTCGGTCTCACAAGTGCCTATCTTTAAATCTATTAAAACACGCTTTTAAAACGTTCCACAAATATCAATAACTTCATAGTTCTAATGAAGTTCTTCTTTAAAAAGAAATGGTCTTAAAGTCCTCTATCCACGCACATGACAGAGATATTGTTGGATAATTGTGCCAGTCTCACCTTTCCTTCAATTTCCCATCTACACCAGGGGCTGTAGGAAAAGAGATTCTTCAAGCGGTATAGTTGCGGCGTCCAACTTTGACCTTCCTATCAGATAACTACGTAGTTCCCCTTGCGATAATGAGCAGGTGTTGGTTGCAATACGATAAAATCAAACAGCAATTGCATTTCTATGTTTAAAACTGGTTTGATTGCACGACATCTTTCTTGCAACGAACTAAATTTCATTTCTTGAGTCTCGTCTAGGCCAACGGGTAGGCGGAAAGGTGCTAGAGCCCTTCCCTTTTTAACATGGAGCCAGTTTTTTGCCTTTTGAATCTTATCGCATTTTTGCTTTTCCGACAAGTATTGCAGAAAAGGTGTTTGTAGTGGCACGTATGACATCTCAATGGCATTGTTAAATAAATTTTTTTAAAAATATATAGACCACCTCTTTTTGCTGAATATTAGAAATATCTTTGCGTTTCATCAAATTGTTTGAAAGCGGTTCTATTTTTAAATCTCGTCATATCTCATTTTCATTATCTAGGAACTATTAACTCATGTACAAAATTCATATTTACCATTAGTTACGCCAACTGCTCCCTAGACAAAAGCATGATCGAGTAATTGAGAATACACTTTCGTAAGAAACTCATATGTCTTAATACTTTTCGAAATCAAGGTAACGTATGTCATTTTCGATACTCTGATATATATTTCATGTGTTATTGAACACACTTGAAACTGGTTCGCAGAAATGAGCCCATCTGGCCAAGCCCCCTCCCCCCGTTTGAAATTTATACGCCAGAATAAGCCTTATCACTGCCATAATGTATCCAAGCTACAAACTATGGACCAACGTAGGCTTATTATGCTGTGCCCATTCCCCTGACTCCACCACCCCTGCCACCTCTGCTACCTCAAGCTTCTTTCAATAGCTTGTCGTTTATCCCTCTACTAATGCGTTCCCTAGGATACTTATGACTGTACCCATAGAAGCCTAGAATATTCTTGAAACACGATCGGATACATTCTCACCCCACAGCCGCATAACTTTGTACTAGGACTTTTGATGGCAAAGTCAGGAATCCATTTTCATACCAGAAATCTCATAAAGATCGTGTGTTTGTGGTCTCCGATTAAATTGTCTTCCCACAATCATGGCTGTATAATTAATTAATATCGGATAACAAATACTTATAATAACGTCACTTGATTCTTCGTTAGCTTTCAATGATGTTGAAACCCTACTAAGTAAACTGACGTTGTTATTTTGATTCTTTTGACACACTAAAATGTCTTAGGGATTGATTAAACGATTCCATTCTCATGGATTGGATGTGATACACCGATTTTTTATTCTACGCATAAGCGATAAACCAAACAACGTTGCATTCCAAAATACGTCCGCAGCAGCAGCATTGACAGTAGCAGTAGAAGTAGCAGCAGCAGCAGCAGTAATAGTAGTAGTAGTAGTAGTAGTAGTAGTAGTAGTAGTACAGTAGTAGTGTTAGTAGTAGTAGTAGTAGTAGTAGTAGTAGTAGTAGTAGTAGTAGTAGTAGTAGTAGTAGTAG
>JAAAKL020000895.1:0-35150 GCA_010016065.2 Carybdea cf. marsupialis auct. non (Linnaeus, 1758) | reverse complement strand
TATTACAGTGGTATTAGTTTATTATTACAGTGGAATTACTTTATTATCGCAGTGGTATTAGTTTATTATTACAGTGGTATTAGTTTATTATTACAGTGGAATTACTTTATTATCGCAGTGGTATTAGTTTATTATTACAGTGGTATTAGTTTATTATTACAGTGGAATTACTTTATTATCGCAGTGGTATTAGTTTATTATTACAGTGGAATTACTTTATTATTACAGTGGAATTACTTTATTATTACAGTGGAATTACTTTATTATCACAGTGGTATTAGTTTATTATAACAGTGGTATTAGTTTATTATTACAGTGGTATTAGTTTATTATTACAGTGGTATTACTTTCTATTACAATGGTATTACTTGACTATTACAGTGGTATTACTTTACCATCACAGTGGTATTACTTTACTATTACAGAGGTATGAAAGTCAACATTACCTTTTCATAATATTGTGTGTAACGTTCAATTTTGACTTCAAATTTTCTATCTTCATATAGTAGATTGCCTTTTCGTAGCATAAACTCACGGAAATTGTTTAAAAGGGATGATCGAACCTGAAAATAGCTGCTGGTAGACGAATTGCTGATCCTAGTCCGAGTACACTATCATTTTTCAAACCATAAAAATACCACTGTTGGTGACAGAAATATTGAATGTTACACTGTTATTCTCAGTCTTTCACAGTAGTGGCATAGCGGTATAGTGTCAGACTCATAACCTAAGGGTCGTGAGTTCGAACCGACCCTGGGCATGCCAACCGCGATCCCGGAGGTATTGTGCTCTGTCATCTGCTCTCGTGAAGTGGGAAACTATGTTTTGAGGGATAGGGATGACTGTAAGCCTAAAGAGCATTAATAACATAAAGGGGAAAAGAAACCCCGTTCCTAGTAGTGGCTTCAGCCTTGACCAGGATGAAGTAAAAAAATTAAAAAAACAAAAACAGGGAAAACTTCGGACCAAAGTTCTTATACTCGATAAGAGGTCCTCTGGTTCCGTCCTATAATCCTTCTCATCTAGTATTTGTATTCCTCACAGAACTCTTCCTACAATAATAAACTCTGAAATCTATCATAGATAATTTATCTCCAAATTCGTAATGGGATTTGGCGCATGAACAGTTTGGTGTCTGAGTCATCCCTTACGTAAAACGGTGTGACAATGGTGGGCATTCTAAACGCAGGTAGAAACAATCTGCTTGGCTCCTTGGTATTTCCACCTCCTAATTTCCATTATGGCGATAATCAACGACACCATGTGATGTGGTTAATCTGGCGTACCCGACTTCAAACTTCAGAAACAAACTTGAAAAGCTCTCATGAATTCGAAGTAATATAAAAAACCAGTGCAGGGCTTATGAAGATGTTCCAAAACTACAAGGCATTGCAAATAGCAAGACTTGCCCAAGCTATGTTGATACATTTCATGGCTTACACAGATTTACAATGTCTGACCGTTCCTTAATTTTCCAATCTGATTCAAAACACTGTTTAATGCTCTTAAGCTAGTCTTATTAAGCTAGGTTGGAATCCCATCGGTAGCACATTTTCTATTTCTCTTGTATCTTTTTAAATATTTGCATAATGCTAGGAAAGCTAGAAAATTCAACATTTTCAATCTTTGCTCTCTAGGCCTAATTGACAAGAGTTAGTTTTTACATTCTAACATACTACAAAATATTAAAGCCATCGTAATGCCCCCTCTTGTCTTTAAACGCACAAGCCGAATCCCATTTTCTGTTCTCTTAGGTTGAGTTTCGTGGCTGATAGGGTTAGATCCAGCGTACAGAGCTCAGTGAAAGAGCTGCAACGCTCTCTAACCAGACCAATCCGATGCCGCTTTTGCAATTTCTGTCTAAGAAAACGTGGAATTCTCAGCATCCACTACAGCACGCTCCCGACTCACGTCCGCCCTGTATATTACTAGAGTACTTAAAATCAGCGCAGCATCAGGGTTCGCTACATCACCTGCAATTGTTTTGTGAAACCATACTTATTAACAAGCTCAAGCCGAAACTAAACAACAAGAAGGAACCTGCAACTTCGTATTTATTTTTAAAAATCATATATCTAGACATCGGGTGCAAATCTTATACGGTTTAGGGTTTTTTTAGGTTTACGGGTTTTTTGGGTCAAACCAGGCGCCATTTACATACTCGAGTCTGTGTCCATTTGGGGATCTCGGTTTTAACTGGGACGTGTCTTAGTAGTCTGTCTTGCTCTGCTATTTTGGAGCACAGTCGGGCTGCTTGGCACGATGTTTCTCAGTCGGATTTTATTATCGTTTCCCAATGTGACTCTAACCTCTCTCTATCTTTTCATGAAAGTCTTTTAATTTTCAAACTAAAGCCTAATCTCAAGAACAACCAGTCAGTATTTCCTTTGTCGTTACTGTTAATGTGCATGTGTTCAATTATGTTTGTCGTCTTTGTTTGTGTTCTAACTGTCTATACCCATTGTTCGTACACTAGCACCATTAGTAGCTTGTTATATTCCCTCTTGACTAATTTTCCATTACAACGCTCATTAACTACTTTATCTATTTTCTCATTGTATCTGCATTCAAATAGATTGTTGATGGTACAGAATAATAAAACTGCACGAAATAGCAAATTCGTTTTGTACTAAAAAGCTTATTTCGTCTGACAGTCCTCAAAGTACAATTCATCAGAAAATAACCGAAAAGGGAATCAACGAAATTATTGCATCTGCATTGTATTTTAAATATTTTAAGTTTTACAACTCAAACCTGTGATCATTTTCCGGATCACGATGTATGATATTGCATCGAAAGCTTGATTAAAGTATTAACAGAAAATCTACGACGAATTTTCTGACTCAATATGTCTTTGACCATAAGACTTTTTGCCTGGGTTTTTATATTCCTAAATCATCCATCTCATGTTGATAATTTTCACTTTTCTATTGTCCCTTTGTTTGAGCATTCCTCTACAACTTCATCATTTTTTTGCCGCTATGGTCTTCTTACGCTCTCCTTGCTTGGTTTTACATTTATCATTAGACTAAGATTCCCACATCGCCTATCAATTGCAGATCATTTCTTTCACTTCTTAATCAATAAACAGTCCTCTGAGAATGTCAATAATAACAAACGAAACATAAGGTTCCAAAAAGCCTCGTCCCTTTAAAAGTCTTAAGGCTTAGTTGCCACTCTTATCAGTCGCCCTTTGCCATTTCCGTTGTCGCAATCCAAAAATTCGTACAGAACTGGAAAACCTTACAGTGTAGAAAAGGAAAGACAGATACATTCATTGAAAATATAAGGCAGATTTTATGCAATTTTCGGGTAAGAATAGCGACCTTTCACCTTTTATGTAATTTGTGGTTAGGATATCTTTATTATTTTTAAATGACTATAGCCTGAGAAAACACAAAAATGTTTTCGGTATGTCAGCTATTTTAATGTTCGTACTTTCCGTCCTGATGTCGTTAGTCATGTGCAGTGTTTAATCCAAGTAATAGGGCGCACTGGTAATGCTTGTGCTGTGGCTCTCCCTAATTTCCATGCCTCTACCGAGCCCATGATTTCACAACAATCAAACGGTAACTGACTGACGTTAAAAGACGAATACGTCAAAAACACTGCCAGAGCGGCTTGGATCTTATAGCAACTTCTGGTTTACCGTGATAAGAAAACGAAAATTGTACAGAGGTATCGGTAAAAGTTGCGGCATGGTGGTTATGCTACAAGCATAAGGTCCTTTATAATCCTTTTGAATCGAATAATCAGAGGCAATACATCCTTTCTTTTCCTAAGAAGTACTTTTCTGCAAAGAGAGGCAGAAAGGATGCAACAGAATAGGAAGCATGTATGAACTTGAAAGATGGCCTTTTCCAGTTTTAACCAACTCGACATGTCCTATGACCAACCACCAGCGTCAAAAATATGGCACTTAGTATCTTACTACGCTTCTTTTACTTTGCAATCCTGGATTGACGTACACAAATGAATGAATAAAATTTCCGATCTCACAACCGTCACAATATCAAAAATAGTCTTACCTGTTGCTTCCCCAACCACTTTCGACACCACTGGATGAGTTTCTGGAAGATCTTCACTTGAATCAACTGCAGCTGAATCTTCTTCGTCTCCTGATATATCTAATACTTCATCCTTTGGAACATCATCACCTATAGCAATCACAACAATCTTGACCCCTAACTTACGAAGATTTTCTGACGCTTCTTTCACTTTACCACTTGTGTCCTTTCCACCAGTTATCAATACAACTACTTTGCCTGCATTTGGTCTTGAGCCCTCAGCTACTTGAAAACCTTCTCTCGCCAACATCTCAAGAGTGACGTCAATTCGTCGCTCACCTTTAATCGGGTCAAGTTCACGTAAACGCCGTAGAATGTTATTCACATCGTTTCCTTGTGATAGCGGGAGTCCCAACTTGGCGTCTTTGCCATACCAGAGTAAGCCAACAAGTGTTTGATTGGCTGCTATGTTGTACATCTTCAGTTCCTTTCGAATGAAAGCTTTGATATCAGAAATCATTTTGTTAGTAACGCCATTGGATGTGTCTATGGCGTAAATGATATCGACGGGAACAGCAACTCCTAAAACGTAAATTAGGCAAGCAAAGTTTAGCGCGAAAAGGTTCAAGATGCCAGGAAGTTCGCTTTGCTAGCAATTGCTTGCATTTGTGGACTTGGATATGCTCTGCTGAGTATAGTTATGCGAACCTTTTAACAGAAAATGGGGTTTAAAAATATTTTTCAAATGACGAATACACTTTCTGTTTCTCACTACTGGTGTATAAGGTATATATTGACATGTAACAATAGACATAAGGTATGTAAGGCATCAAAACAGGAATTCGATCAGTCGGCATCATAGCATGGCAAACTTAACTTTCATAAACGTACACATAATTATGGAGATACAGGAAGTTCACCGTGCCCTTCGTGTTTAGATTGGAATTGAAGATACAAAATATTTTTGTTGCTCTGCAATAACTTTGATGAGCAAAGTTAATCTTTTTCCTGGTTGCTGTCCTTCAAGACATTTCATATTTATACTTCAATACCGAAGTTACGAAATCCCTGAGGTTGTTAAGGATATTAATTGGTTTATGAACACCAACAAATATTTACAGATGGAGCAGTTTAGATTAACAGAACAGACAAACAGAAGCACCTTGCAAGAATGCCACAAAGTAGCAGCTATCCTTCATTTATGTTTATAAAGTACTGAAATGACAATTATAAACTGGAAGAGTTCATTAGTGGTACAGATACTTGAAAGCTGTTTTAAAACGGATTCACTTTGCAAAACGCCTTCACAGGGTACTGGTCAAGGCAAGTATCTGACGTGCATGTATAACAATATCCCTTAAAACTTACAGGAAATGAGAGCCTTCCAAAAAAAGCCTGTATAAGTGATACATTTTCTGCACTTCCTACCACACAACCAATTTTTAGTTCACAAATTCACATGTCGCTGTGAAGTAAGTACACACAGCGTGCGTTGCGAAGACTGCACGGCAGACTCCTGTAACGTGTAAAGTGCCGACCATGATAGGCAATAGGCAACGGTATTAAGGCACTTACTTAGTCGTGTTGGCAAAAGTAACTCCATACCCCCCGAAAAATTGGGTTATCAATTGGCCAACATTTGATTTAAAAACAACCGTGTGTAGACAACTATCAGATAATTTCTTCACGGTATTATCTAATTCACGTTCTGCATTTTATATTGTTGCTCTTGAAACTTGATTTATCGAAAAAAAGCTGCCGGTGCTTAGTCTGCAAAAAGAACTGTGATATTCGATGGGTTGGTCACGCAGCTCTTAGCCTGTTAACGGTACTGTATCTTTCAAGCCGTAAAACTAGTTTTCTGTTCGATATCCGACCACAATAAAGCTACTAACATAGTTAAAGAGCGGTGAATTATAATTACTCTCCTGCAAGAACCTTACAGACTACTTGTGCTGTGTGCACAACAACCAAAACAAGCTTTATTAGCTCTTCAACTCCAGTTACACGCAGTTCAAAAGTTGACTCATATCGTGAAGGAGGTCTGGGAGCAACTAACCCATGATGTCACAACTACTTAAACGTTTCTCAGTAACACGAGTCACAGGAAACGTGTTACTCATATACGTTTAGGGCATTTTCTCGAACAGCACATTACAATCCTGTCCTTTATTGTACATTTCGCAAAAGTGCTCTACCTTCACCGAAGACTATTGCTAAGAACAGTGTCCGGCGAAAACGTTTAACAAAATGAGTCCGCTACTTAATACATTTTAAAATCATGACTTGGGAACGGAATCCTTTGAAACAGATTTAATAGTGGAGATATTAATACATATCCTTGACAAAGAACTGTCGACAAGCTTCCAGTAAATCGTAATGTAAAACTTACCACACGGGCCTCTTTTAGCCACTTCAAGTTCCTCCTTTCTCTTGCATGATGATCTCTTCAAATAACATTCATTGGCATACGATCGACCATCAGTACCACAAACTGGCTCATCGTTGTCCTTGCTTTTACACACTGGGCAAACGCACTCAGCGTTACCGTCCGTCTTTTTGAAACACTTGGCATAAAAGCTGCACTCTACGAACTTACAAGGGTCTGAAAAGAAGTCATCGATATGGAATGCTCAGATAAATGCTTTACAGCAAAACAATTTGCAAAAAAGTTTCCCTCAGCCAAATGTTTGTGATGTGTAATGGTGGAACGCCATTGCAGTCTTTTAAGCCACAACATTGAATTTTAGGATCAATCCTTGTCCAGGGAAAAACTCAGCCGGCATCAATTCCGAAATTTGGGGCAATTTTGGTGGCAAATATTACCATATTGCTTCTCTGTGCGGCAGATTGAAATATCAAATGGGGAAAATACCAAGTCAGAACTGCAACATAATTTGCCAGGATCAATTGTGTAGCAAACAAGTGCCGAAAACTCACAAACCTCACGTAATTTGAGGTATTTCCCAATTGAATCCTGAAAAGCTCAAACGCTTTTATCGGAAAACCACATAAAGCTAAAAAGACTGAGGTTTGACAGATATGTCTGAAACAACATGTAACACAAGTATCAGCATAAGTTATAAGACTAATGAACTAGAAAACCATGTAATTGGAACGTTTCACGTTAACGATGCCTTGGTGTTCAACTGATTTACAGCAAACGTAACACTTGAGACCCCTTGCGTAAGGTAAGGCCAGCCCACAATCTAACCTTTTGTACCACAACTACCATTTAAGCACCATCCATTACCGATAGAGTAAACACGGGTATGAATACTTACCTTTCTTTGCATCACTAGCGACATCAGTTGTAGCATTCTTTATACCATCTTTATCTTTTACCATAGTTGGATCTTTGTCTTTTCCGCCTACACTAAGTACATCTGATTCGTCCGCTTCCAGCCCAACACCAATTGCAATCACCTTCACCCCCTTCGAGCGCAAGTCGTCCGATGGTGATTTTAAATCTCTCTTGGACTTACCATTGATAAAAACGATTGCTACCTTCTCTGCTCCTTTCCGTCCACGGTCGCCTAACAAAACCTCCCCTGCTGACTTTAGCGCGAGGTCGACACGACTTTCCCCAGAGTAGTAACCAATAGCTGGTAACCTTGTTTTGAAGTTGTCTTCCGTCATTTGATTTGATAGTTGAATGACCTCTGATGGGCCCTCTGGCCGAGCCTGTATAGCTCCAAATCTTAAATCAATGTTTTTCTTACTAAATTTATCCATGACTTCCAGAATAATTCCTTTTTGCATTTCCATATCAAGAATTGCAGTTGGTCCAGAGAAACCAACCACAAAGATCGTGTCTTGATTATACTTCTCAGCTGAAATAAGATGAATAGAATGGAAATAAAAATAAACAATAGGTCAATAAAGGTTCAAAATGTGTTTCCCTCTACAGCAGAAGATTCGTCGGCTCTTAATTACATCACTGAAAATTGTTACCGCTGATCACAGAAATATAGTTCTCCACTGTTGGTAATACGTTAATAGCCCCATTTCAAAACTATATTCCCTCCGTGAGTTGATAAAAAAAATTATAGCGCGTCTCAGATATTGATAAGGGCACTTCTAAAATTGTTGCCAGTTTTATTTACCCTCCTTTTATAGTAATCCTATTTTAATAACATTTATGCAAATCAGACAGAGAGAATGAAGACGTCTTTCGTACACAAAAACAAAGATAAACCCATTTTCAGTCTAAACAAGGGTATGTACACCCCACATTGACTCCTATTTAAGGTTACATGTACATTTAGTGTAATTTGAACTTTTCAGTCCCGCAAAGGGGAGGGGGACGGTTTTAACTTCAAACGGTATGTTGAATGTCATTATTCAAGACCTTCTAAACTGAAAGTAGTTTCAAGATTCGAATAAAACAAGAGTGGTGTATTTTTCAAGAACAGTTAATGAGAAACAATAGGATGATTGCATGTGTATGAAGGAGAAAATTTATTTTTTGGATTTGTTCCGTTCCCTACTGTTTAATCCAAGCACTGACATTTACTTCACAAACAATCATTCCATTTCGGAGGGGGGCTAAAAACGTAATGTCTTATCGTAGGGCATACTCTAGTAGGGGATACGTAAAAGACGGTATAGTTCCACTAATAGTAATATTTGTCCAGTATTCCCGACAATTTTTACACTCCTCCAACAATGTACGGACCCAACCATGCCTAAAAACTAGACAGCTCTTCAAGAGAGGCTTACACTGGCAGAATATCTTACACAACTTTCCTATTCAGTCATTGGTACTTTTCTGAATGTTATCAATAGAGAAATAAAACCATGGTAGTATCAGCAAGAAAAAATAATTGAATGGGAATCGTTGAATAGGTTACATATGGAGGTGACAAAATCTTTGATTCCACCAGGCAGGGTTCAAAAGAGGAACATCATGTAACAAGAAGATCTTTGTACTAAAAACATAATTAAACAATTTCTACGATATCCTAACGATATACCCCACACATGATACATTATATTGACTTCCAATAAGTGTTATGATATGTACCTAGTACCATATTGCAAGACACCATCTTGGTATAGCCTTGTTGTGAAGCTATATTCATGTCATCACATCACATGTAAAAGCTCTCTTGTGTTGTGAAGTTACAGTGACCACACATACCTCGACATTGTCTCCTCCTGAGTTCCATATCTCCATGCAAAGCGAGGGCATAAAAATATAACAATGAGCGTCTTACACAATTGGTGATACGTAACTGTGACAACCATGCATGCTCGTTGAGCTTATGTATCACCAATAGTGTTAGAGTACATTACCAATAGTAAAAAAAGGAATAGTATGAAACCGGTTAAGGCTGAAAGTCAAACTTGGAATGGTCCTGGCTATGAATATTATGACTTTAACTAAAGGTCGTATGTGCATGGCCTCTTATTACCGTACGTAACTTAATACTCACCAACTGCATCTCCCACAACTTTTGACACCACAGGATGTGTCTCAGGCAGCTTTTTACCCGATTTAACAGCGGCTGCATCTTCCTCATCACCACTAAGTTCCAATATCTCTTTCTTTGGTACATCACTTCCTATGGCAATGGCAACAATTTTGATACCAAACTTGCGCAGGTTATCCGCCGCTTCCTTCACTCTTTCACCTGTATCTTTCCCTGCAATAATAACCACAGCAACTTTCCCTGCATCCCTTCTTGAACCCTTACGGATCACAAATCCTTCCTCACGCACAAACTGCAGAGCAACGTCAATCCTACGATTTCCTTTCATAACTTTGACCTCCTCAAGTTCGTTGATGATGAAGCTACGTGTACCACCATCGATGAGATCCAACCCAATTCGTGCATCTTCACCATACCAAAGCAAACCAACGCGGGTTTCGTTTTGTCTGATATTGTACATCTTAAGATCATTTTTGATGAATGTTATCATTGCTTTGATAGTTTCGCTGTCCACACCCGAAGATGTGTCGATGAGATAGAAAATGTCAAGAGCTTTCTCCACACCTAGAATATATAAGAGGTACTGATTCGTAACGAAACGCGTTTTTAGCAAAATCTGTAAGAAACTTTTAAAATAACATAAGGGAACACTCATTCCTCGCTAGATGCGAATTTTCCAAAAATAATATAAGGAATTCAGTCCTAGTTGCTCTATTTAAAAGATTGGCCATTTAAAAGAACTAAAAAAGAGTCTGCACTTGTACAATGCTGATCACCTTGTTGTGTGCGTGCTGTGGTAAAAGAATTTTCATTTTTTAAAGAGATGCCTTCTTCAATGTTCACAAACAAACATAAGGAATCATAAGGAAAGGTTGAAAATTGCATAAAATGATTAGTAGAGCATCATTCTAAGCGCCACATAAACTTCCAGACTGTTACACTGACTTGAACCCAACTGAATTTGCCTACAGCTTTGCAAAGGTTTACAGTCTATTGCCGATTAGAAACGAAACGTCTTGCAACATGAAAAACAAAAACTTTTGTAAAACATTATTTGAAAAATAGCAATTAACATCTTGGCTAAAAATCTTGGGCTCTCTTCTTTCCAAAGGTCTTAAAATCATTCAGCCACATATTCGTTTTCTGTTAAAACAAATTCCAGCATTTAACTCACCGCAAGGATTGCTCCTAGCTACGGTGATGTCGCTCCTCTTGAAACATGAACTTCTACGCAGGTAGCATTCGTTCAAATAGGACTTTCCATCGCTGCCACAAACTGGTTTCAAGGAATCTGTTGGCTGACAGACTGGGCAGGAGCATTCCGCCGTGTTGTCGATTCTCGTAAGGCACTTGGCATAGTACTCGCACTTCAGCTTTTTACATGGATCTAAAAAAAGATTATTTAGTAGAAAAATTGTTAAAAAACTTAACTACGTAGTGGCAGATATCTATCGGGCTTCTACAATACCATAGCGGCGTTTATGCGTCACCTGAATAGTAGAAGACAACTTTCTGTACCGGGCCTGCGTACGAATACTTTCACTTGAGAGAATGGCGGGTCCTATCTTGCGGAGTTTCGCTATTTCGACCACAAACTGCAGTAAAGCGACACTAAGATACATACTGCACATGAATTTGGCACAACAATAGCTTACGACTAATAACGAAAATCCATGAACGCTTCACAATGGATTGATGACCCCACGTTTGACGTACCTACGTGCCTATCACGGACCATGACCACTGCGTCAGAAGTCTGGATGAGTTTGGATCGGATTGAACTTAACGCATAATTTTTGTCGCGTGTTCAGATGAGGATATATGCATCCGATCCGACACACACTTCTAACCTACATTTTTGACGTCTAAAGTTGCTACGTTTCTTACAGTGTGAATGAAAATTTAAAAAAAACAGCAAAAAAACCCACAAAAAAATAGCGCATATGTACCTGGTTTAATTGCATCAACACCTTCTTTGATGACATCAGGTATTTTTCGGTCATCTTCCACAAAAATGACTTTGTTAGCATTTTCTGCTAAGTCTGTGGCACGTTCTCTATCGTCTCCCTCCTTTGCACCAACGACAATGATCACCACTCGAATTCCTTTCCTTCGAAATGTTTTAGCGACTGCTGATGCGTCGTACTCTGGAGACACCTGATTCGTCAAAAGCACAAGCACTTGGGAGGCACCTGGTCGCGCCCCGTTGCTCTGTGTAAACAAATTTTTCTCAGCCCACCTGATTTCACCTTTTGTGTTTACAACTCGTCCCCGATACGGCAAATTATTGATTCCGTCTATTAAGACACCTTTGTTTGAATACCTTCCAAATGGAAAGCGATATCCAGACTGTTCTCCAAGTACCATTGCACTTACTTGCGTTGCTGCCAATGAAATCTGGTGGCCCTCTATAATTTTCTGCATAACCTCTTTTTCTAATCCAAAATCAGCACTTGGGTTTCTTCCACTTACACCTAGCATGAAAGCAAGGTCCATTTTACGGTGCTTCTCTGTAGAAAGTAAGAAGAAAAGCAATTTCTTGAGCATAGTCGACCATGAAAAACAAGTCATGACACAAGCACAAAATTACAGTATTGAAGATTTCACCACCAAAATGTTGATACAATATACGTTGTTGTATGAAATAGCGAAGAACACCCTTTCCTTCTTGGTAATGACGAAGGATCAAAACAAGCGTATAATTTCAAAATTAGTTACGCTGTGGCCTGTCGCATCATCGCCGCACTGTAAATTATGTAATGCTTTGTAGATGCGGAAATTCAAAGTAATGTATTGCAACATTACCAAAGAAGGCCAAAAGCAAAAGCCGATCTGCAACTTTTGGCACAGAACGGCAGACAATTTTATAGAATTAAATCTATTGGAGCATGTATCGTCTCCTTGCTTTTAAAGTGAAACATTACAAATTTATAGTCTTTAAATTGAAGCTTCAAAATTTCAAGTGGCGGGTTCAAAATTAAGTCCTTTTAAATAAATTGGACAAGCGATATTATTTTACTATACACCTCTACCTATATTTGTCGAGCTTTGTTACAAATCAATAAATATGAATGGCCTCACTTCTAGCGTATTTCTCATGTCCCTAACGTCCTCTCCTTCTAATGAGCGTTGCATAACTTGTGAATGATCCGTTAACGTGACGCTTATTAAATTTTAAGGTACTGTTGAACCAACGCCTTTAATAGTAGGATCCAATTATCAACATTTCCGTACTTCAGGACTATGCGTTAAAAACACATCTATTTAGTTAACATTTAATGGCCGAAGAAAATTGCAATGAAATTAATAGAGGATCTAATATCAGTAATCAATTACCTGTTGCACGTGCCGCTACTTCACTGAGGACCGGTGCAACGTCTGGCAACAATGAGGCATCTGGTAGAACAACTGTAAAGTCGGGATAAGTTGATATTTCTCTCAATTGAGATTCGTCCGTATCATATCCAATTCCAATGACAGCAACGTAAGTGGAGCTCCACTTAAATAAATTGCTGTAATCTCGAAAGTTTGGAACCACCTTTGGATCATTTCTACCGTCTGTCAACACTAGAACTGCTTTTCCTGCGTTAGGTCTTCCTATATTTTTCTTAGAAAATACCTCCGAGATGACATGCTGCAGAGCTTCTCCTATTCTTCGTGTACCACTTGATTTTTTCAAGCTTTTTATTGTAGACAGCAGCCTGTCGATGTTATTCCCATCTTTCAACTGAAGTATTGTCTTTGCCTCGCTTCCATATGTTACTAAGGCTACATTGACATGCTTTGGTCCTACTTTGAACATACGAACCATTTCCCCAAGAGTGGATTTTATTGATTCGAACTGCTGCTCTGTGATGCCGTCAGATCCATCCACAAGAAACACCAAATCGAGGGCATCCGATAACCCTATGAATTGAAGGGCAATAAAAATATCAAATTCAGTGTACTGTAAGTACTAAGCTGGACTCAAATAATATTCTGATAAGTAAGTGCTGGTAAGAGCTTGGTCTTATTAGTTGTTTTATTTTTAAAAGTATATTCTCATGAACCCGTGGTTCGGACAGTGGCGGTACCATCTATTGGGGGTGCTTGAAACAATCAAGGGGTCAGAGTATAAAAACGATGTGATAGAGGATAGATTCCAGGCGCGGGGTCAAGTTTTGATTCTATATTTAAATCGCTCTTATATTATAATCATATTATAATCCATTCACTGTCATAAACATGCAGTTAACAAATACCTAGATAAATCTGTAGGATTGTTTTAAATGAAAGATAGGTAGCCAGTACGGCTGTGCCTCAGGAGCCATGGGGGTATTATTGGGGTAATCTCAGAAACCACTGGCTTACTGTAGTTATATCCAAGATCACCAAATCGTCAAGAAACTTCCTAAATTGACTTAAAACACCATTATTCTAATACCGTACAATAGGGCATCTACATTACTATAGCGAGTTGTTAATTACAGCAACTCAGATATTGGTGTAAGGTAGATAAAACAGGATTTCAAAAAGAGGTATGGTAAAAGGCGATTACAAGTTTAACCAAACAATAACGCTATTTAAGAAACGTAACAAAATATGCCTCTCTCCTATTTTGTCGAAAGGGGCACATCAAAGATTTCACACAGATCTGCTGTACCTCAAGAACTTTAATCACAGAAGTTGCTTTTCCAATCCAATCCGTTTTTAACTCACATGTCAGAAAAATAAGCGTAGATCTATAGTCTCCTCGACTACGGAATCAAAAGTGATACGAAGGAGTGCTAATAAGATACAATTAGCTATCCATAGTCGTAAACTTACGGGAAAAATACCTTTTTTTCGTAAAAGGCAGCGAGAAATTCTTTCCGAGTCGAAGAGGAGTTCCGTCTGTCATTAACGGCAATCGCGAGACGTGGCTTGTCTCTGTTTAAAAATACGAACATCGCTGAAGCAGTGCTACGCAGATAAGCGAAGGCATAAAGAACAGGCCTAAGAAAAGACCAGTAACCGAATAAACAATTCCAGCCAACTGATGAGAGTAATTCCTCAATTAACTTACCACATGGTTCTTCCTTGGCAATGGTTACTTCCTTTTGTGTCTTGCAAACATATTTAAGAAGATGGCAACGGCTAAAGTACGTTCTTCCATCTGACCCACACACTGGAGCCAGAACTTTCTGTTCATCGCAAAGGGGGCATACACACTCCACATTCCCGTCCACTTTGTTAAGGCACTTTGTGTAATGATCACATGAAATCTGACTACAACGATCTAGATAAAATGCATATCAATTAAAAGTTAGTATTTGTACTACTTACGCCCAAGCAAGGTTTCAAACAATTACATCATTCAATAATAAAAAGAATGGAAAAAGCAGCAGCATCAGTCAAGCTTCCACAGAGTTTTCTGCTGCGTAGATTGCTTTTCTTGAGAGGCCCCATCATTCCAAAACGGTGAAAGAAGAGACTAGCAAATAATCGGGTGGTGCAACTTAAATGTTTCCTTCCTATCTTTCTTCAATTTAACAACAGGTGGTTAGTATCTGCCCGATTTCAACCTGTACGTATTTTTTTGCTACTTGGGTTGCTCGTCTTCATCATCCCCTATTATCAAGAGAAAAGAGAGCTGTTCACACAGTGGAAGGAAAGAGAGAGTCTCCTATTTCAAGCCCTAAATCTGTTTTCTGGAAGTTAATCTCGCTCGTATATAAAACTAGGTCGCTTAAATTCCTCCGTTAAGCTGTAATTTGTAACTACCTCTTGAATCAGATACATTGTATACAGCTACAAAAAAACCATAAAGCGCAAGAAAAACTATCGATTAAAAGTGTATGAATCTCATTGTACTGCAAATTGGGATGGAAGCAATACAGAAAATACATTTTTGCTGAAAAATATTTAGGGTGGCAAAGTCTCCCGAGAAAGATCATTAAAACCTTAAGTTAAGAAAATGTCAAATTGCAAGGAAAACATTTAGAAGCAAAATAATGATAAAAAAATAAATACATGCTTCAAATAATTTGTTTTCAAAAATGCTAAAACCTACAAAAAAGGAAATCCTAGGTGAAGTTGAAACCTAAAAGAATCGAAACAATATACCCCCTTACAATACCTTTTCTCATAATTCTCGCGCCTTTGTCCGCAGCTTCAGCAGCTGTCTTGGCATCTTCGATTTTCAGGATCTTCTTCGGTGTCGTGCTAAGCTTTATAATTTCCTTTTTGTCGGTTTCACTTCCCACGGCAACAATTATGACTTCAACCCCCTTATCTTTAAGTTCACTTATTTCCTTAAGTGGCAAACTTCTAACTCTGCCTTCGATAATTAGAAACAACGGCTTGTGTACACCACTTCTAAACAATTCCTTGTCGTCTAACTTGTCCTTGATTGCTTTTAATGTTTCTTTGAGTCGAAGATTGTTTTTCTGCAAAGCAAAGTATTGAACGTTTTCGTTAAATCATAGAATAAGTTCAAATATATAAATTTTATAATATGTTTGGTGTTTAAGCTTGTTGCACACAAACCGCAGCAGCTCATCGTCAGTAGTTTCGAATGCTAGTCTTAGTTTGCAACTAAAGAACTACCTTATGTCAGACGTTTGAAAACTGCCTTGTGTTAAGATACTTCCCACGCAAGTCGCAGCCACAAGCTTCATGTTACAAGCGAGAAATTCCGAACACCTCATTCCCAAACCTGGAACTCAAATTCACTTTATGGACCTTCTTGACGGTAACGAGCAAATGTTAAGTATGGAGTAAGGTTGGGAATGCCAATGGGAAGAGCTCAATCGACTTCAATTTAAATCGGGGCAAATCTAAAGCAGGAAACCCGAATAGAAATAAGAAAGGTTGTACAAAGTACGAGATAGTACAAGTAGGTCGATCCAACTATTCACTACAGAAAGCGTAGCTGACAGGTTAATTCATCTGCCTTGTAATTCCAAGGTTATGAGAAGCACAGATTGGAGTCCCCACCCTACTGAAATATTTCTAACAATGATATTAACTCTGTGATATTTCACCTTACCAAAGTATACAATTTGGGCATGGGTATGAAGAGATATTAAGAAATAAGTGCAGCGTGTTACTATCGTGCGAATACACTTCCCTAGAAATGAATTAAAAAGCTTTAGCAGTAGGTTTAGTGCTGCATGTCGAATGATGTTTGTATAGCTCTTATGAATGTGCCTGGTGTGAGAAAAGCACTACATCAATAACAAATGACTTCAGTAAGTTCAGTTCACCTTCCCCTGACAGCTCTTATACTACCATAGATAAATAATTGGAACCAGTACATCAAAAGGCTTTATTAAACGGAATCCTTGGCATCGCAAGACTTTAAGAAAGCGGGAGGGGTCACTGTAGCTGATCGTGACTAACTGTGAATCCAAACATCTTTGCTATAGTAAGCTTGTTGATGATAAATGGCTCAAATTACTATTTCACTTCTTCTCTTCTTAGGCCTGCCATTATTTAGAGCTTCAGAGGACAACAAAACTAAATATATACCCTAGAAAATAAATTTAATAACAGTGTTACAAAAATTAAATAACAGCTTTACCAGGTTACTCTGTCTCCCATTAGCTAAAATCCTGTCTGCTTGTCCCAAAACGACGTATTTATCAACACCATCTTGTTTTCGATACGAAGATAAAGCGTTTGTACCATAAGCGCACAAAGCCACATTGGCCCCGGATTCTGATACCGCAACTTTATCCAGGAGCTTTTTGATGAACTCTTTCTTGACGTCAGAGTAAATGCCATCGACAACTGCAGGTAATGCAATCAGAATATCGACTGGGCGCCGTCGAACTGAAAACAACAACAGATTAGCATATTAGATAAAATTTACTCCATTTTGCAAGGCTCTAGTTAATGTTTTTTACTTTAACGTTTGACCTCTTAATTATTTTCCACAAGCTAATCTTTACGCCTTTATTCTTTCCCGCGTTGATTTCGTTTACTTGCTATCTCTGTGTTTTACCTCATAAGGAGAGAAAAATGAGCTGGCTTACAGAATTCACAAACGAAATAGATGACATTTCCTAACAGCACGTTTGCTTAATTGCTGTCTATAATGTTGCATGTTGAGAGTACGAGATCATGGTGGACTCTAAGCATAACAAAAGTAACAATTTGCTTGGAAGCTCATTAATTACTTTACATTTAACAGCATTCTTTTATGACTTAGTTGATACCTGCCAACGTAGAATCAACTTTCTCAATTCCTTATAAAGATGGAACGTTTAATGCAAAAACTGCCACCGCCTCCTATTGTCCATGCGTAGCTGTACATTTACTCACAACATTTGGCCGTAATTTCTATCAAAAGGTAAACAATTCGCGCTACTCGTTGTCAGAGTCATAATAACCCTGACGATATGTCCGCTTCCTCATGATCCTGGCAACACATATAAGCATACCCCGTTTCCTCATGATCCTCACAACACATATAAGCACAGCCGGTTCCTCATGACCCTCGCAACACATATAAGCATACCCCGTTTTCTCATGACCCTAGCAACACATATAAGCATACCCCGTTTCCTCGTGATCCTCGCAACACCTATAAGCATACCCCGTTTTCTCATGACTCTCGCAACACCTATAAGCACAGCCCGTTTCCTCGTGATCCTCGCAACACATATAAGCACAGCCCGTTTCCTCATGATCCTCGCAACACATATAAGCATACCCCGTTTCCTCATGATCCTCGCAACACATATAAGCACAGCCCGTTTCCTCGTGATCCTCACAACACCTATAAACACAGCCCGTTTCCTCATGATCCTCGCAACACATATAAGCACAGCCCGTTTCCTCATGACCCCCGCAACACATATAAGCACATCCCGTTTCCTCATGATCCTCGCAACACATATAAGCATACCCCGTTTTCTCATGATCCTCACAACACCTATAAGCATACCCCGTTTCCTCATGATCCTCACAACACATATAAGCACAGCCCGTTTCCTCATGATCCTCGCAACACCTATAAGCACAGCCCGTTTCCTCATGATCCTCGCAACACATATAAGCACAGCCCGTTTCCTCATGATCCTAGCAACACATATAAGCACAGCCCGTTTCCTCGTGATCCTCACAACACCTATAAGCACAGCCCGTTTCCTCATGATCCTCGCAACACCTATAAGCACAGCCCGTTTCCTCATGACCCCCGCGACACATATAAGCACATCCCGTTTCCTCATGATCCTCGCAACACCTACAAGCACAGCACAAAAAAGAACACCTTTCAGGAAAAAAAACAACATCTAAGAAGCCCACATAACAGTTCTAGAGGCAATAATCCAATTCGTGGACTCAATAGAGCAAATTTTGCTATTGCGAAGACTTGTCGAAATGCAACCCTGTTCTGTTTAAGTCTTTCATTTTCCAAACTTGTCAGCGGCACAAGATTAAACATTTGTTGAGAAAATGGAAGTACGACGTTATGTTTTCCAGGGTCTTTAGTCAAATTTTTGCCCGAGCAGTGTTACAGACCGACTAATTCATTAGGGCTGACACTACCAAGTTGAACAACACTTTTTCCATAGGTGACTAAGATAACAACCTAGCCTAAGGCTAAAAGTCATCTCTGTTCAAATTTTCTTCTGATTGCTGCCTTATACCGGTCATTGGTAGCCAAGACTCTATCCTTCGTTCATGGCTAGCAATGACTGACATAAATACCCTTTGATAAAGGTGCAGCACTTTGTGAGAACTACATTCCAAGAACTTCCTTTCAAAATCGTATAATGAAGCCGAATTCGCTCATTAACTACCAGGGTACCATAGTTAAGGAATAAGCTTTAAACCTCTTAACAATTTAATAATTTGAAAGCAAAGCTGGTAGTAACTCACCTCGGAGCTACTTCAGACCAACTGAGTTAGGAGGGCTTATATCAAAACTTTACTATTCATTACTGTAAGACATTTCTGGGAAAAGATTGTGGTCACAGCTGACATTACGTTTCCAACTAAAGCAAAACATAAGTAAAGGCAGAAAAAATTAAAAAGCTACAAAAGGATAGGGAAATCACTGACCTGCATCCTCACCGACTTTACTCGAAGATATTGGAATGCCATCATCGAAGTCGGTCCTTGTATCTCTGGGTACAGTGTTCATCGGAAAAGACTCATTCATTTGTTTGGCTGCCTCTCTGAAATCCTCAACGTAGAAAATGACATCAACGTTTCCAACTTTGAGATCACCAACTTGCCTTTTTAACTGTCGAAGGGAATCGCCCCGCACTGGCCTAGTGATAAACATATTAACAAGCCCAGAGCGCTTGCCTTTTCGCTTCCTTTGCGAGAACAAATACCCAGCCCCAGTAAGTGCTTCAGTAACCTTGGGTTGTTGGCCCTTGACCGTTATTATTTTAAGGGAATCAGTGACAGCTTTTGGGTCTTCTGAAAAGGTAAGTATAAAAGCCGGCTTTTCTGCATATGAAATCAAGGCGACTCTTGCAGCTTCAGTACCAAGTTCGTAGTTTGTGATATCTTTCCTGATGAAATCTATAAACTTCTTCAAGATTCTATCGTCTCCAGTAAAAGATGCATCCACAACATAAACGATGTCCAAAGGTACAGAAATGCCTAAGATAAACACAGAAAAATTGTCGTGTAATATGAAAATGCTTGTTACATAATTGAATATGAGTTAAAATTTATGAATCAAAAATACAACTCAACATATTTACACTACTTCGGGGAATTTCTTACTTATTTCTGAAGGGCTTTGCTATTTGATTTCCTCTTTCCGAGTATCAAAAACTGGACTTTTTGGCAGCTCAAAGGTGATGAAAATTGAATCGGTTTTCTAACATGAAATGTGTAGTAATATGAACAAAAAAACACAGTTAAGAGGCATTCCCAACCATAGGTGATCAGACAAGGGATATAGTTCGCCCTTCTCCGTTTCGGGTCATAAAAATATACTTTTATGACTCTTGCTTTTTCTAAGGAATCTCTACTCCCAAATCAGTTCGTAGAGTTCTAAAATACTGAATAATAGTTTACGCTTAAACAGCTTTGGCCACAAACAGAAGGGAGATGTAATAAACTGGGAAAGTCAAATTTAACAATATAAAGAAATTAACAAAAGTCTGAAATACTGAGAACAGCAATTTCAAGTAACCTCTAAAATACAAGAAAACCTGAATATTACTTAAAATCTGCAAAACCAGTTAGACCGTTTTTTATCAATCTATATTCAATTTTGCTAAAAGTGTTAAATCTGTTAACTCAAAAGTGCTAGTAACAGATCTGAGTGCCTTAACATGCTGCAAAGCTTTCGGAAAAACATAAGGTAATAATGACTGCTCTCATATTTACACAGTAGAAACCTAAGAATAAATAGAATGTCTCCGACTTTAAAATATTTTTGGTGATAATTCCGCAAGAAAT
Organism: Carybdea cf. marsupialis auct. non (Linnaeus, 1758); assembly: GCA_010016065.2. NCBI lineage: Eukaryota > Metazoa > Cnidaria > Cubozoa > Carybdeida > Carybdeidae > Carybdea > Carybdea cf. marsupialis auct. non (Linnaeus, 1758). The sequence goes on along the minus strand of JAAAKL020000895.1, from coordinate 14,314 downwards.
GTAATACACTGGATCGATGTTTGATCAGTTGAGTGACCTATTAGTAAATAACAGCTGAAGTTGCTGACTGGGGCCACAGTCACTTGTGCCCTTCACGTGCTCTTCAAGCATATTTAGCATCATAAACGTGTATCAGGCTGGGGTATCGACATAGAGGAACAATCCATCCGACGTGTTTCTTAGGTTTCCACCTCTCAAATTTCCCTTACAGGGACTGGGTAGGCTCCATGACTATTGTAAAGAAAGGTTGTCAAAGTTCCCAGCGCTGGGGTCGAACCCGGAAAGGTGGTTTTCTAAGCGAGCTTTTAGACCACAAGGCCATAAACACTATTAAAACACAACTATGGTCAGTAACAATACTATTCAAAGCGCGCATAACCCGTGATGTGGGCCATTATTTGAGGATAATATCGCACAAGACTAGGCACCGTTTTTTTTTGGGGGGGGGGGGAACAGCCAAACATCAAAAAGAATGAGGTCCCTGATAACCCTAGGATGCCTGAAAAAACAATGAAGAAAATTATGAACACATGCGTGTCATGTTTTGACTAAGGATTTCATAGGAGACGGCTAAAATACTGCAAACGAAGCCATACACGACTTTTATACCACTGAAACCAACTAAGGCTGCAAAAACTTGCTTTTGTTAGATCATAAAAGCCTTAACAGACCTAAATTTCGCATCAACTGTAAATTCGTCGTGAATATGAAAAAAATTATAGAAACGTCACTGGTTTGGGGATAGCATTTACAGCGACGAGGGGAAACAATAATAGCAACTGCTTTGGCTTTCTTTAAAAATCCTCTTACACATTTCAGGGGGAAAACCAACTGATTCCTTAAAAAAATGGAAATAAATTATAAATACTTCTATGTAAAAAATATCTAGAAAATCCCCAAATCGTGACCTCGTCGAAACAATACTACCGATGTTAATGGCAAACTTAATCCTGAGGTGATATCCTAAAACGTAAGGAATTGGGTTTACGCTGTAAATAACTACTAAGTGCAACAGCCTTGACCACATCAGCTGTGACGAAAAAAATTGTCATGATATGCTTCATCTAATCTGCATAAGAACTAACAGGTCACTCACATATTGGACATCTATAACCAGGAAGGAACTTAAACAAAATTTCGATATGTGATGAATCGGATCAACAAAACTTTTAAGAAGAGACTGGGCCTAGATGGCAGCAACTGAATTGGATTCCCGGTGGTGACCTATCTTGTTTCTACTCTAATTTTCTAAGAATTACCATGCAAAGTGCCTACTAGGAAAGGCTATATACATTTGTTCCAAAAATGCTTCAAAACCTGACCCATACTGTCATCTAGTAGTATATATTGTAACACAGAACGCATGACAAAAGACGAACAATAACGGTCTCAACGTTGATCGTGGCATGGGCCCATATCCATGGTCTTATACAAGGCCAAAGACAGAACTTGACGCAATAAAACTTTGCATAGTATGGGCACAAAGGAAGCTGAAATGTCATCAACTTAGAAGTACATATATTTTCTGAAAAATGTCTATGTAACTGTCAAAGTAAACGTTGATCCTACAATTTGATCTTTCCCCTTTTAAAGCGTTCTCCCTAGGAATGAATAACAAAACCCGCCGCTGGAAGTATCTCAAACAGTGCAAATTCACAACCAATTTAAATCAAATATGCTTACCACAAGCTGCCAATTTGGCAACCGTAACATCCATTTTCTTCAGACAGGCATGTCTCTTCAATTGGCACTTGCTAGTGTATGTAATACCGTTACTACCGCATACCATGTCTCTTGTCGGTGAACGGTCACACACAGGGCAAACACACTCTGCTTCTTTGTTTACCTTTGTCATGCAAGTGGCGTACTTATGGCAACTCATTTTAGCACATGAATCTAAAAAAGAACCCACGAAATTTGACATATGGTTAAGCAGTCACAAATTTAGAAAACGGAGCAAATCCTGGTAATATCTCTCTACTACAGCAAGGGTTTCTAGCTGGGCTCAGAATACAAAATGGCCTTGTTTTATGTTTGAAGCATAAAGGATTGACAGTAGCTTCCGATTGCGGCAAATTTTTCGTCTATAAGACCACGGTTACCACGCCAGACAAACGTAATTACTAATCACAGAGAAGGCCTAAGAAGAACGTCAGAGTCCTTAGAACGCCTTTCTTAAGGATAATGGATAAATTGCCAAAATTGCAAGGGTTTGGGCCCAAATGTGCGCCTCAGAATCACAAATTTAAGCGGAAAGTTCGCTTACCACTTTTGAAGGACACTTTTCTAAGAGATACTGCACGCTGCTCTCGAAAAGACAACAGAAATGATAACTAGAAAGAGGTTTGATATGTTTATGGGAGTTATTTCGGCATTAGAAGTGAAGAAAAATAATCTATTTAGCATCTTTCACCTAAAACTTGCACCCTTAAGTGCGATAAATTACTTTCAGATACAAAACTGTATAACACCATAGATGATTCGCTACACTAAAACTTTTAGCCGGGTGTATGTCATAACGAATAATCTTAAACGACTGCATTAGCGGCGGCGGTAAAATACAGTTTGTGATAAAAACCAAACCACAACAGCAAAAATTTTTTTTTTTTGATTCGCAGCAATATACGTAAATAAAGGTTGCGATTTTTCTCCGTTTTAAAGGCGATCACAGGATTCTTATTCACTTAGCGAATAAACTGATCTCTGTCAATTATCTTTTCTTTCCAGATTTAGTCCTTGGCATTTCTGATCTTATGAAACTACATGTAGTCATGTCCTTCAATAACAGAGAATGAAAAACACCCTAATGGTAGTATAATATATATATTTGTAATATTTGGTAATATATTTGAGTTCCTGATAAACAATCAAGGGGAAAAGTGGCTACACAGTTCATTGTGAATTAAAAAATACTTCAAAGCAAAAGGAACATAAACCGGAAACTCAAGAGATAGCGACGTAAAGACCGTCATTTTTCATTAACGGCAGCTGGTAATTTAAACACAGAAGTGGCATAGACTTATAGTGGTATAGTGGTATAGTGGCATAGTGGTATTGTGGCATAGTGGCATGGTGCCATGGTGGTATAGTGGTATAGTGGTCTAGTGTCAGACTCACAGTCCGAGGGCCATGAGTTCGAACCAACTCTGAGCTTGCGTGCCACGATCCCGGAGGCACTGTGCTTTGTCATCCGCTCTCGTGAAGTGGAAAACTATGTTTCGAGAGATAGGACAGAGAGAGGACTGCAATCATGAATAACATGAAAAGCAAGCATGAATATATAGTCATCCAAAGGGTAAAAGTAACCCTGTTCCTAGTAGTGGCTTCGGCCTTGAACAAGGTGTAACAATTTACACAACAAAACAAAAAAACCCTACCTTTTACCTGCTTTGAGGGATAAAACTTGTCTGAACCTGAATAACACTTCTTGGGGCTCATTAATGGGCTGATTTACATTTTGAAATCAATAGTAGCTATATTAAAATCTTGGGTCTATTTAATGTTTGCAACTTAATTGAGTTCCTATGCTAGGTCAAAACACAATCTGTATATAACATCAAAACACCAGCACCACAACACTGGATCTTTAACAATGTCAAAATAGGGTAAGAGCTACATTCACCTACTTCAAAAATATCTGATATAAAGTATCTTCGGATTCTATCACACCGTAACAGACCTACCGAGTATTCCTGAGTCTGCCAGCTTCCTTACGACATCCTTTACATCCTTTATAGTTGGCACTAGATGCACGTCTTGACCCTTCGTTGCTACCCTTGTTAATTCCAAGTACGGTGGATCTTTCCCAATCCCAACAGGAATAATTGTTACATTCTGTTCCTTTAAGTCAATGGCAGCCGACAACGGCCTTTCTGCTGATTTGGCATTACTAAGTAACAGAAGTACTTTAGGTGCTTTCCTCTTCTTTTCTTCAGCATTTCTATATAACAAACCAACGGTTCTGAGAGCTTCATCAAGCCTTAGCTCCGATTTCGGATTCTTCAATATGCCAATATTATACAATAGCCCTGGTCTATCAGGATGATGGACTAAGGGTATAGGAATGTACGGTCTCCTACCATTTAGGACAACACCGAGCTTGGCTCCTTTCGGGTCCAAGTTTATTTTCTGTGTCATTTGCTTCAGGAACTCTTTCTGTGTTTCAAGATCAGTCTCTGCATTTACACCCGTGCTTCCAAGGATAACAGCAATGTCCACCGGTTCAGGGCTATCGGAAGCTAAAAAAACAGGACATGTTTGAGTGGTAAATATTGAGAGAATGCTAAGCAAGTGTCGTACTTAATTTTAAAGTCAAAACATGGTTACAAAAAGGTACAAGTACAAACAATGCCGAACGCCTTTGAATGTTAAGGAGGATATAGCCCTTGAAAATGCGATTATTTTGCACAATGTGACATGCAATGCCATCATTTTGTTCTGTCTGTTATCTTCAAAGCGGCATGAACAAACAAAAATGAGGAGTATCAAATGGGGGAGGGAGTAGCCCTTCCCATGACGTCCAAGTACATCACGTTTGAGGAAAGAACTGGAAGTACGACAGTATTACAGTCAACTTCATAGACTAGTATAGCAGTGACAATAAATCGTAAAAAAAACCCACAGGAGACCAGGAAGCCACGACGATAGGTAGGTCAATTTAATCATACAGTTAACGTACACAGTAGTAACTAAAGACGCTATATCATAAGGTTCGGTACAATCAATGAAATTAGATATACTGTGTTTTCTGTGTCCTGCAGGGTTGCTCCCTGTCCAAATAAGGATAATCTTACTAAATAAGCAACATCAGCAGCAATGGTAAAAATGTTATGCCTGTATACATGTGAAGAAGGACAGGTTTAGTGAAAACAACTGAAACATAAATCATTAAGTGAACTGATGTACATTAAAGATCCAAATACCTAATTTATTTCCCAGGAGATCACGGAGTTTGTCAAACGCTTCGGCGATATCATCTAACTTTGCTATCGTCGCAGATTTCCCCAGCCTTGTCTCTATTTTAGGCTTATCGTCCTCGTTGTTGACCAATATCACTGGAAAAACTCGGACTCCCTTTTGTTCAATTTCGTCAATTTTCTCTTTTGCTTTTTTCAAGTCATCATCGTCTGTATTTTGAGTTACAACAACTACGAATGAAGGTACATTCCTATCGTGGTATGAGTATTTCTTCTTCTCATTCAATACTTGAAGAACATTGTCCAAGGAAGGTGAAAGCTTAGCACGCCCCCTTTTCACTGGCCCCCAATCCAACAAGTCGACAACAGCCTTAGAATTCACGCCTTCATCCAGTTCCAACATCGTTGAGGGCTGATTACCAAAAACAATGATCGAGGAGTGTACTGTCTTGTCACCGTGTCTAAACTGGTTAAGGACTGCCTTTAAAAACTCTCTGAAGTTCTTTACACGTGCAGAAGGTGCCTTTGCCGAAACATCTACCGCTGCGACGATATCGTACTTGCCAGACATTTCTAATAGAAGAATGAAATGATCATTTATATCATCGTAAGGTAGTTCTCTCTTTACCGACTCATATTCATGATCAAAAACCATACCTGATAATAACAAGAAATTCTGATCACACTATAAGCTACTTGCCGAGAAAAGATGAGATACTTTTACACATGCTCTATATGGGCAAGCCGTCAATAAACTCGAATATCATACAGCAAAGTACCACGACATCAATGTTGTTGTATTGCGTATCTCTCAAACTCACATCTTTGCAAAACAAGTCTCTTGATAGGGTTCAAGGAAATACTTAATACTCAAACACTTTCATAACTTCGTTGAGTATGCGCCATCCATTTCAAAGACTATTACCAAAAGACTATCTGGCAATAATTGTTGTGATGGTGATATTAATTACGCAAAGAAAGATCGCCAGACAGCCGAACGTAAATGGTGATGGGCAAGGCTTTTTCCTATATTAAGCAAAAAATGCAATTTCGAACAATTTGCCACGAGCATTCTGCTCGAAAATACAAAATGAGTCTCGTACAAGAAAACAAAAATGGCAAACGTAAATGATTCCGGATTAAAAAAATTCTCGTGGACCAATTTACGACTTAATTCGACATGTAGACATATCGACATATCGAAATACGGTATCGGCACAAGCGGATATTAGATACAAATATAGACGAAAATTACGTTCTAAGGCTGGAGATTTGCAAAGTTCTCATATGTACACTCGATTAACTTTGATTCCTCATGGTTGTCGAGAAGTATACGAAGAACAAGAAATAAAAGTTGAAGAAAAGTTTTATATAACTATAGAAGGGAATTATAAAACCTACCATTTATCACTCTCTATATATTTCACTATTTTCATTTATTTTCTTTGCTACTTGTTTATCTCTTTAAATTGGTCGTCAGAACGATAATGTTCATTTATTTCATCATTTTGACATACGTGTTTTATTTATATGCACATCATTTATGTGCCTTTTTAATTATTTTCTAACTATATAATCACTCATCTATTCATTTATATCATTCATTTATTCATATACGGATTCATCAAGTTATAATTATCTGTAGACAAGACTGTTTCGTTCTTTTTACAATCGATGGTTGAGCAAGAAGCGTTCACATTAAAATTTAACTATGAAGCGAGCAAGCTTGCAAAAATGAGATCATTTCCAATTGCTCAACAGCGCATGTGCAGAGGGCGTAGCATACTGTAAATGGCAACCGGAGCATCTCCGATTGCGAGTGCTAAACAAGAAACAACATAGAGCCAAAGGCGCCCTCATTTTAATAACTTTACAGCTAGCACGATATAGTTTTAATATGGTTATTTATTAATATATTCATCCATTTTTATTTGTTTACGTACACGACTGACTTTGCATGGAAATTAGAGCGTGTGTAAATCTTATGGCCTTGCACAAATATTGGGTAAACAAGTACGAAAAACAAATTTATACAATAACTTCTTACTGCAAACTCTTTGATCTACTGCCTTGAAATCCTGCTTTTGGATACAAGCGTCCTTTTTCAAGTGACACATGTTGACGTAGGTCTTTCCATTCGATCCGCAAACAGGTGCAAATGCCTTATCACAATATTCCACGCAGACGCACGTAGCTTGATCGCCCTTCATCCGACAGTAGGAATGGTAATCACATTTCACTTGCAAACAAGGGGCTAGATAGAAAGTAAGAGAAAGTAGTGAAAACAGATAGAATTATCACAAAGATCAGCAAATGCTAAAGAAAGACTAATGTGGGTAACGCATGGTAACAAAAACCCTTCTCTGAAGAGCAGACGGGTAACAGTGACCTCTTAAAGCCCCGTTTACATTATGCTGTTTTCATTTGAAAACGGAACAAAATAAATGCGTTTGCGTTGACATTAAAACGTTTTCCTGACCGGCATCAAACGAAGACGCTTTTGAAAACGGAATCATTTAAAAACGGTATCAGTCGTCCCAATGTAAACACCTGAAAACGGAAGCTTTTCATACCGGATTCCATAAGAGTCAACAAAGGTGATAATTGTGCTTTTGTATTATTCTGGCACCGTTCTCACAAATCCTTACTTGCTGATATTGAAATTGTCTCGTTTAAGTGATTACCTGGCCTCTTATGGAATACGGCATAAAATTCTTCCCTTTTTCAAGTGTTTACATTGAGGCGACTGATACCGTTTTCAAATGATTCCGTTTTCAAAAGCGTATTCGTTTGATGCCGGTTAGAAAAACGTTTCAATGTAAACACCAACCCAGCATCATTTTGTTCCGCTTTCAAATGAAAACGGCATAATGTAAACGGGACCTAAATCAATATGCCACTGCTTTGCTGTAGTGTCGATAAAGAACTTCCGATGACCGATTTTTGCTCTTCCTTTACGACTATGGTGAGTCTGAAACCTTGACAACATTAAACTTCAACAGATTTCACACACCCGAAAAGATCTTATCAGTGATAACAATAGTTGAGTTTCTCCCAAACAGGATTTACTAAAGTCTGATAAACAACTCCACGTAATAACAAAGAAAACTGGATCGAGCATCTTTCGTCTGAAAGTGAGGTCAGACTTTGGACGCCATTTCAGTCCCCATCACACAAAGCTTATAAACAATGTAAGCTATTTTAACTAATGGGGGCCAGTACTCCTGACAACACTTTCTCGAAGTTGGAAACAATGCGAAGCTCGATCCATTCATTTGTAGAGATCAGTGGCTATATTCCTACTCCACTTCAGGGTGCTTAAGGCGGTGTACATCAAACTACGCAGCATGATTCGATTTAGTTTTAGTAACTCACTCATTGATCTTTTAAATATTGTAGCATAATTTTTTTTCTTTTTACAGTCTTAGTGCCCACTCTTTCATAGATACTTTGTTTACTTTTATTATTTAAAGATTGATTTCTGCAATATTGAATTTGTATGCTGGCGGTCAATCTTAGTAAGAGCTGACCAAAAGCTTAGAATGGATTGAAACAAAATGATTTTACCATGCATTTGTTGTCGTTGACAATCTGTAACTCAACTCAGGATTTATTACCCGACATTTTCCCATGAAAATAGACATCAAACATTTTGCTTCATATAGCAGTAACTAGAAAACCTAAGAATTTGCTGCTATGATGATATAAGGTATGAGGATGCACTTTTGCAATTACTCACGTGTTGCCTTTTTTTGCAAGTGTTGAATTGGTATGTCGTACGCACGATCTGGTCTCAGTATCAATTTAAACTTATTTTAGACTCGGTGCCTATTCGAAGCTATGCAATGCTCATTTATACTTCTTTCTATCCCCTCTTCTTGTCATACGGTAGTGTTTGTAAAAATTAAACTATGAAGGCTGATTCATCATTCATCATCTTGAGTTTCTCTTCAGTTGTTTGTGGAGAGTCCCGAATATACTTACAACTAAAGTTCTCAGATCTGTTTCCTGAAGCAAACGCTCATTTTGCCTCTTTGGAAATCGTTACTCCTTTACAGCGAGGATCGAATCAAGTCTCGAAAGAATCGTATCTCATCTACTACTGCCGTAGCCTAAAGCCGTCATCAACGAACATTCTAAAGAAAACTATTATGTAAGTAAATAACTGATTATTGTATGCAGAGGGAATTTATTGATTTATGTTAAGAATAATCATCGTATTTGTATCGTTACTGTTTCGTCCCCTTTCCGCCACTAGACGTTTCAACCTTTGCGGCGACTCCGTAACACTTTGCTTTTCAAATCTTGTACAATAACACAAAATTTCGCTTATTTAAAATCTAACCTAATCCTAATTCTGCAGAAATATTGATAGTGATCCCATGAAATGGACACGAAAGGAATACAACGTAGCGATGCATGCATATGATTTCTGTTTCACTAAACCTCGGATTGCCAAACAAACCCCAACCTAATCTCTAAAACAACAGAAATTGTACAAGTTTATGTACAAAATAAGAGATCCTGTTGTAACAGATGTAACGTCTACCTGAGGGGAAGAGAATAAATAATTTCTATATAACAATAGCAATCTCTCATTGATCCTGCTTGAAGCAAAGTTTAGCCTTTATCTATAATACCTTCAACTCAAAACTGTTTCCGTGAATGTTTCAAATTATATCGCCTGATGATGTGTGTGATACACATTACGTCCACAAAACTTCATGGTTTCCTTAATAAGTTAATATGTTGTTAATTCGTGTAATGCTTGAGAATGATCAAGAATAGACAATACAAATTTGAGTTAGAAGAGGCAAGGATGAAAACTTAGATAAATTCCAGAAATGCACTTCAAAGCGTTTGTCGTTCTGTGGATTTCCTCCTTCAGGCTGTGGAACTTAAGTAAGATCTGAACAACAACGTTAAAAAATTTTGCGACACTAACTAACATAATGGAGTAAGGAAGTAGAAAAACAACGCAGCGTTGCTTTTCAGGCAAAAAGAGTTCATCTTTTTAGAGCCTCTTCAGTTAATCCCATAGTTTTAACTGATTTTTAAATTTTTATGGTGGCATACTCGGTTTCTAGGGTAGCCTATTGCCCAGCCAGAGTAAGCAATGTCCTGAGATACTGACACAGATACAGATTGGTAAAAAGCAACATAAATTAAGAATTCCAATGTTTTATTGGCCCTTTAAAACACGGTTGGTTATGAGTGTCGTTCTCTTTCCTTCGTATAACGAGTTGTACTCGTGAGCCGTGTGGAAGGAGAAAACTACAAAGAACTGAAATGGCTTCTCTATTTCTTGCTATCTTGGTATTCTCCTATATAAAAAGTCAGTTGGAATGCAATTATTATAAGAAGCGTTCTATAGGTGAATCAGAAGAAGGAGACAGCAAAACACTGCTTTGCTACGAAGTGAACAAAAGTATTGTAGCAAGAGAAACATAGGAATAAAGGACCAACTGCTAATTGGGAAGATGATCATCAATATCGTAATAGGAGTTGCACTTATGTAAGTCGGCTTGAACTGACTATTTGAATGCATAGGAAATGATACCATACTCATGGATAGAAAAGACAAATGAAAATGTTCAGTGTAGTCTAAAACACAAGAAGAAGATCGTATTTGCTAGAATGAAAAGTTACAACATTACATCGCAATTTATATATAAGGAGAGGAGTACATCAAGGCTATCGATTACCTCCATTACTCTTTATTCTTCAATGGGTACTATAGGTAATGTGCTGCTAAAACTAGGTTATGACCTTAGGAAAACCTGAAGAAAAGTGTAACCCCTCTACTCAGTATCACTGTATTTTTACTTGTTATATTACTGTTTGCTTCTGTTCCTGGTATTTGTCCAATCATGTCAACATCATGTGCAAATCATGTGTAATGTTGCTTTTGTATGTTGCTCTGTCACGTGTGCCTGCTGTACTTTTCTGTTTCTCTATATTTATCTGCCTGCGTCATCTTTTGTCTTGTGTGTTTATCTCTCTTTGATTGGCTAATTCTGATCCATTGTAAATATTATATAAAAGTAGCTTTATGACGCTTGTAAATGAGATGTTGTTTGGATTTTAGGAAGTTTGGTTTGTGTTGTTTGTGGATTGAGTTTTCATGTGATAGATTGTGGAAGCCTGAAGGCTGTTGGAAGTTCTGGAGTTTTAATTTCGTTTTTGGATCTTTAGAACCCGTAGTAACCTTTCTGTACCATTACAAAAGTTTTGCACGGGCGATTTGATACTATTTGAAAAGAAAGAGAACTAGCTAAAGGGACAGAGACGTTTAAAGCAGAAAGTGGATTAAAAGTGAAGCAATGAAAGAGAATATCGAAGCAATATTAAAGAAACAGTAAAACAAATAATTCAACATAGTTACAAAAGTAGTAGTAACTGAACACACGTGGAGTTGGTTAAAGAAAGGGACGTCAAAGAAAGGGACGTCAAAGAAAGTGACTGACAGTGCCATATTAGCAGTCTATGATCAGGCTTTGGCTATGAACTGGCATCTCCACACAAGAAAGAAAAACATGTCATCATTATACCGTTCGTCTAATTTGTTAGATATGATGATGGCAAGTTTTGTAAAGCAAAACAAGGTTCTCTGGCGTGATGAGTGCATTGGAAGTTGTATGAGATGTGGGATTTCAAACGATGGGAGATATCGTACCTTGCAAGTCCGAGGTGGTAATTGAGCCCTAGAATTTTAAGTTATTTTGTGGCTTCGCAATGCATATAAAGTAAGTATTAGGACATAGTAGGCGTTGAAGAAAAACGATTTTTTAAAATTATTTGGCTTATCCTTTGACACAGGGATGGTTAAACAGGAAGACGATGTACCGGACGCTAGTGTTAGCCACTTGACTAGCTACAGATTAGTTGTGAGTGTTAATAGGCTCCACGTCACGCTCGAAAACGGTCTTAAATTTTATCTTATTTAAAACTAGCTCCCTCGGCTAGATAAATGGAGTATCTCTCCTCAGTCAACAAAATAATCAATAACCAAAGAGCTTTATTGAGCGGAAACATATTGTAGCCTAGCACGGGAAAATGAACCCTGTAGTCATTACGCATCTGGTTTGGTAGTTATCGTAGGTTTAACTATTTCTCTTAAGTTGAAGAAATACCCATGCGAGATGGTACTTTGACATGGCTACAGCCTCTCCCTACAAATTGCTGCAAACTATCATAAGATAGTAAACAGTTTTTTTCGTAAGGGTTTTACTACGCTAGAATTCAATCCGCCCTCACTACGTATGTTTCACTCCTGTCATGGCAATCCCAGGCAATTTTCGCACCAACATTGATATTCATAAGTTCAACTCATCAGCAATAGAAGCCCTGCTTAGGAGAAAGCTCTAGATGATTAAAACCTCTATGAAACCATGTTTAAACTTTTGAGGTATTGTGACGGCATGAAAATCGGGGATGTCGTTGCAATGCAATATGTTGGGCTGATTTTGTCGAGATCAAAGACTGTGAAATCAAACTGTTATTTAAACCCCATTTTGTTTTAGTAAATCGTAGCTAGTAAATCAACTTTTAATGTACTTTTGTACTCCTTCTCTAATTTTAATTGAATCCATTACGTCATAGATGGCTACGTCAGTGTGCACTTGAGACCAGGTTTCAAAGGTTTGGTATCGCATCATCACATTGTAATTGCAAGAAGGTAAAGTTTGAGCAGAAAATTATTGGGGGAGGGGGGGCTGTATGAACTATCCCCACTTGGCATGGTTCTGCTATTTATTCGTACAGCAAATTTTAAAATCTGATGGGAGATCAGCTGCATCCGCTTCATCAACCTATTGTGTGAAATAGTTAGTTGCACCTAGTTGATAGTGTCATCTCTAGTTTGTGATGAAATAATGCTACGCATTACGATTATTCATTTTTGCGAATTTAGTTATAGCAACCAAATTGCAAGCATTCTTCATCTCTTTAGTACCTAAAACGGCTACTAATTCTCTTATCACTGAATATTCATCTACAGGTATACGTAGGTTAAAGCACTATTTGGCTGTATCTTGCTCTTACAACCTTTTAGAATATCGTCATTTTACATGTAGGGGAGGGGAGCATGTTGCCATCGAATCCAAGGGTCAATTTATTCGTTATCTTGCAGCAATTTTACGCAGATCTGCAGTAAATAATGTGATTCTTCGGTGGATCTATATACCAATACAAACAAATACCATAAGTAAGTACTGCAGGTACCTGCTGGGCAAGCTTGATAATGAGGGAACCTGTTGCACTGAATATTCAGGCATTCATATCGCGTTGCTGTTGTGGAAAAACAGGGCTTGCATTGTGACTTATAAGGTGACAGCGGATGCTCCTCTTTTAATCTACAATTATCCTGTGAAAAAAATTGAGACAAAACAGCATAGTAAAACTTTAAGTGCATTGAGAATGGAAACAAATTATAACAGCAAGACTATCCAAAGTTTACATGTTGTTGTCTCAAAATTGCAAATGTATCCTGAATACTCATAATGCAAATTGAATAATCATGAGGGTATGAGATACAGGTACAGCAACGATCAAACGTGCTTAACATTAAAATCAAACTGACGTTTGAGAACTTTTCTCAGAGAAAAACATTTAGATTTAGAGAAACAAAATATCTTTAGAAACTATGCATTTTGTTTCCCTTTTTTCTCCTCCGTAAACACACGAGTTTCCGTGGGTATTTTGCAAAAGTACAAAGTATGTGATGGTGTGATTTGAAAGAGAATTTCTGATTTTTTGATTTTCTGAGTCCGTTACATTTTTCTCAAATAGTCACCTCCTTCTATCTCTACATCAACGCATTTAAATTTAATGTAACAGATGCATAAGAGAATACTTTCCCTTTATGTATTTATACAATACACCTCATACATTTCTCACAGCGTCCTCGTAAAAGAATGTCAGCTTTTCGCCATTTCTAGAACAAGTTTTGTCTCAGTGTTTTGAAAATAAGTTCTGTTTGCCCTCTTAGGAAAATGAGTTCGTCTCCTCAAAGAGTTTTGCATATTCTGTGGTGCCTTTGCTCTCTGTTCTCTATAATGATACTGACTTCTGTAGCTTTCTCAAAAACATGAGTTTGTACCTTCTTCTCAAAAGATATTAGTTTGTATCTTCTTCTCAAAAGATATGAGTTTATATCTTCTTCTTAAAAGATGTGAGTTCATATCTTCTTCTCAAAAGATATTAGTTTGTATCTTCTTCTCAAAAGATATGAGTTTGTATCTTCTTCTTAAAAGATGTGAGTTCATATCTTCTTCTCAAAAGATATTAGTTTGTATCTTCTTCTCAAAAGATATGAGTTTGTATCTTCTTCTTAAAAGATGTGAGTTCATATCTTCTTCTCAAAAGATATTAGTTTGTATCTTCTTCTCAAAAGATAT
>JAAAKL020000894.1:0-35168 GCA_010016065.2 Carybdea cf. marsupialis auct. non (Linnaeus, 1758) | reverse complement strand
AGCTTCAGAATTTAGTCCAAACCAAAATCTTTAAATAGCTTATTATGGTTTTAAATCCCAACATGTACTTCCCAGCAGTTCAAGTAAAATTTTACAATAAAATTATTCCACTGAGTGCAAAAATTTCCATAGTAGGGCTCGCGTATATTCAAATTTGCATTAATTTCATGTCTCAACTTCCTAAACTTGCATAGTTACCCTTGTTACGATACTGAACGGTTTTAGATTGCCCCCAATTTTAGATCTTAAATATCTAGGTAAATTTTAATAAGACTGTTTCAAGATTAGTTTCTTTTTACATCAAAATAATAAAATACCGTTATTTTTTATCTTTATTACCCAGCTTTTCCCAGAATGCCGACTGCTTACTGCTATCAGGTTCCCCTGTTTTATATGCCTATGGCTGCACCAACATCATAAGAAAGAACGTTCTGGAAACCACTCCAACTGACACTTCTTTCACAAATTTGAACTGTTAGGGACAGCTTTTTTACCTCATAAACATTATTGAAGAGGTTGTGCAAGAGGACTGAAGCTGCACTGAACGTAAGATTAAATTCATTCAAATTTTAAGCCCACCAGTTACATATTATTAAACGTTGCGTTAGTATACAGCCACGTCTCTGCTTCTGTACGTTACAATGACAGTTTTACTGATAATTCCAAGGTTCTTTCCGTATCTCACAGTAAGCGGTAAAATTCCTAGATTTCTGTAGGCAAATCTTCCAGAATCTGATGATACTTATACTTCCAAGTTTAGCAACCTTCCCTTTTAAACTCATCTGAGGTGAATTCCAATTGAAAGGTAAGGTGGCAAAGTTAACAATGCATTGAGTTCATGAGGGAATGAGTAATCCTAACCCCAGCGCTAAGACAAATACTTGACAAGGTTGTGGGTTCAACCCTGGCCTGGTCTTCAGACTCATGATTAATGAAAATTGTGACATTGGTTAACCCTTATAAAAGGCATTGGCATACCTATTATATCCAGTATTCTTAATACCAAAAAGGAGTAGTCTAGTGTCAGAATATACATGAATACAAATTCTCAAGTATGCTACCTTGCCAATCGCTAAGAATAACCCTCATTCGTACTGAGAAAAGGGGGGGGGGGGGGATTATGCAACAAAGAAAATGGCAAGCTCATTTTGCGTACAAGAAGTAAACCAAATTTGCAGCATTTCAAGGAGTGACTTATGAATTTAATAACGCTATAATGTCAGCCTCATTACGTAGAAAAACGTGATAATAATCTCCGACTACATTTAAAGCACCTGACCTAGTAAACTCACTGATAACATTTGAATCTCATGTGGGGATTTCAAATTTAGGTCACGCAATAATTTACAAATTGGCAGCCCGTGCTGTTTCATGTTTACAGGACTTTACCCACGCATCCACTAATTACGCAAGATTGAGAAATTTGCTTGAAACCTTTACAAAGAAGACTAAAGTCGGTAGCTTTTTCTTCGTAGAGTTCTCCGATACAGATCACAATTTTGCATTCACTCAAATATGTTCTCTACTGCTCCGGTGATCAAGGCAAAACCGGGATATTTGTAAGAAACTGTTGTTAATCTGTGTAAGGACGGTGATGTAATACTATAATATATAATTAGGAATGTTTGGCGACGTTTGCAACCTACAACCTTGGACTATGAAATATGAAAGCTTCCCCAACCCCCGTTCCAAAGTATTGTTCAGTTTGAAAACAACCATCTTGGGCACTTGCATTTCAGACCTCACTGCTGGTAAGCAGAGAGGTCTAGAAAACAAATAATACCAGACCTGGACACCCCTTTCATGTGGCAATTGTCTTTCGTGATTTGCTCCATTTTCACCGAAATTTAGTAAAAGTTTAACTTTTATTTGTCCATGATTGTAGGCTTTGCACAGATTTTTTCTAGAAAAAATAAAAGTCTTACCTGCTGCAACAAATATAAGAGATTTAATTGCCACTATTAATTCCAAAGGTCAATTTAAAATGGACTTGGAATTTGATAGATTTGAGTAATGCCAACTTTGCTTCGATTTTGTTTTGCATAAATTATCTGTTTACATAAATTTGACTCTTGCAGGACGTTTTCGAAGGAGGTGTCTGGGGAGACTACTGAAATTGGCACAAGCTATCAAAGTACATAAACAAATGTTCTTACCTGCTCCTCTCTTGGTTGCAATCTTCTTTCCCATTCCATACAACAGGAGTGGTCTTCAAATTTTATACCCGAACTTTTCAGTACTTCTAATTGACTCATGTATACTTTCTCTGATGTTACTAATTTGATAGTTTGGCAGGTCTGTTATGTACACATAAGTCACAAAGAAACACCAGTTCGTAGTCTGAGCGCCTGTCATCTAGGTACTTATAGCTCTTTAAGGGTTTATTTTAATAGCTTCAGAATTTAGTCCAAACCAAAATCTTTAAATAGCTTATTATGGTTTTAAATCCCAACATGTACTTCCCAGCAATTCAAGTAAAATTTTACAATAAAATTATAGGTACTTATCGCTCTTGAAGCGTTTATTTTGATACCTTTAGAAATTAGGGAATTGTAATATGCATCTTACGTTTGTCAATCACGTTTTACTTTTAAGTCTGTGTGATTCTCATTTTCGTCGATCCAGTACACCTCACGGTCAGACCATTTACATGACAAACGAGAAAGTAGCACTCCTTTACGGAGTACAGTCGTTTATCTACGTAAATCATCCAGCAAAGACAGAGCCCAGTGTTGTCCTCAACACCATTCTAAAAGGATCTTAAAGTGATTTCTCTACCAGTTATGCAAAAGTCGTATAATAAAAACTACTTCACGTCATTTGATTTGAACTCCACGTTAAGACTGTTCTTACCTTTTCATAATATTTGGTATGTTTACTTCGCTCGAGGTACACAATCCACATAAACACTATTACCACTCACATCATGGCGTCTTTCAAACAGAATTTTTATCATTTACGATTTTTATATCTACTTCTAACGTGCTAATTCTAAAAATAGCAAACTCCCCTTTTACTTCTCTTTATAGAAAAATTTGTTTACACTCTAACAATTAGTTTAGAATCGCTGTTACAAGTAAACCTCAAATCCTAGCATTTAAAATACCACAAGATGATGGTTGCCACCGCAACACAGCTCAGACTCACATTACGAACTCTAAAATTGCAATTTTACATTTACGATGAGTGTACCTAATTTAAACACAAACGATTTTAAGCAGAGGTTTTGATAAGTAGTCTTACTTTAAATGGAGTAAGTTGACATTAAAGAAAACCAAGCATTCGTTGCCCCTCCCCCCCCCCCCCCTCCCTTCATAAAGGCAGCTTATTGAGAGAATTGAGGTTGATGTTTTTTGAGTAACAGAACAAATCATGCACAAACTGTTACTGATATCATATCAATAAAATACACTTCCCAGTAAGTGGTGCACAGTTCTATAAAAGCAATAAAGTGCACACCAAGTGGACATTTACACATGACAAAGTGTGCATGAAATGTGAATACTCGCAATTTCTTTGACAGGTATAGATAAAACAACATGAGGAGATGTGAGGGTAAAATACTTTTAAAAATAGAAGCACTTAACCAAAAGACAGATTTCCTGGTTTGTGTGCACGAAAACGTTGCATAATCAATGATGAGGGTGGGAAGACAGGGCACTAATAGAAGACAGGTATTGATAAAACAACATGAGGAGATGTGAGGGTAAAATACGTTTAAAAATAGAAGCACTAAGCCAAAAGACAGATTTCCTGGTTTGTGTGTAAGAAAACGTTGCATAATAAGTGATGAGGGTGAGAAGACAGGGCAATAATTGAAAAAGCTAATTATCTTTTTATAAATGGTACATATTAAAGCTACATAGAGACAATTTTATTTACCTTTCAACTCTCATCTCTAAAGGATTAAATTTCTAATTTTTAAAAATTCACCATATAAATATTATAGGTTAGAAACTTTGCAGCTTTGTTCTCAAATATTGTCAGGTGTTGGCTTGAGTCACTGATCATGGAGTTGAATACAAGAAAAACTGTTCCCCTAATATACTTACATAAGTAGTGAACCTTGCAGTCGTATAGGTATTAGAACACTGATCCTGATACTGGTTTACTCGCCATGTAGTACTAAAAAGGGGTATTTTCCCCAGGTAAAAAAGATATGTTCTCTAAATTAATTGCAAAAGCAATAACATACTTCTACTTCTGACTTTCTCCTTCGTATCCATAATATTCTTCAACCAATGGTGCCGCAAATTATGAAGTAAGGTTCGTAACTGTAACAAACGTCCGATGACTTCTTTTTTAGAGGTCTTAAATTTTTCCTCTACACTTTCATCACGTAATAGTGCTGTAGTATGAGCCCTTTCTTTATAAATTAGAATTATCACCTTTGGTACAAAACTTCTTATGCCCTATGAGCTATGCATATTACCCTGGACTACAAAACCGGTGGAAAACAGTCTGGCAATTACTGGCTGGCGGAGACAAACAAGCTGAAAGTAGATATTCAATGCAATGATCAACACTTATCATCCTTTCGACTGTACACCTTAATAACTTTTGTTAAGCTCATTTGTAATTTGTACCGTGTTTCTTTGCTCTTATTTGTAAAGCTGTGTATACAATAACACTGATCTATAACAAACAGTGTAAGAAAAACGAAAACCTTCACCTCCTGGTGACGAAGAAGCATCTTAGAGCACATGAACTACTGGCAATCCAATTTGACAAGGATCCATGTATCTGTATTATGGAGAAGGTCGCATATGATGAAATGATGGACACGATCATTGACCTATCTCAATTTCAAAAAGTAGAAAACACTACAAAAAACACAAAAAACTGCGTTCGTAAAGAGGAAGAAACACAAAAAAATGCGTTTGCAAAGGGGAAGAAACACAAAACGCTGCGTTCGCAAAGAGGAAGAAACACAAAAAAATGCGTTTGCAAAGAGGAAAAAACACAAAACACTGCGTTCGCAAAGAGGAAGGAACACAAAACGCTGCGTTCGCAAAGAGGAAGGAACACAAAACGCTGCGTTCGCAAAGAGAAAGGAACACAAAACACTGCGTTCGCAAAGAGGAAGAAACACAAAACACTGCGTTCGCAAAGAGGAAGAAACACAAAACACTGCGTTCTCAATGAGGAAGAAACACAAAACGCTGCGTTCGCAAAGAGGAAGGAACACAAAACACTGCGTTCTCAATGAGGAAGAAACACAAAACACTGCGTTCGCAAAGAGGAAGGAACACAAACCACTGCGTTCGCAAAGAGGAAGAAACACAAAACACTGCGTTTGCAAAGAGGAAGAAACACAAAACACTGCGTTTGCAAAGAGGAAGGAACACAAAACACTGCGTTCGCAAAGAGGAAGAAGGGTTACAAGCATCTTAAAAACCCTGAAAGAGGAAGTTAAAATCGATCAGGTTTGGAATGAGCAGATGAGACAGAAAGGAAGCCAGCCTCTAGACCTTCGTTATCTGACCAAATTCTACAATAAGCACACTCCTGTAAGACGAACCTTATTAATGCTAGGGGTTGCATATCAAAAGGTGCCACTTTATATATCTAAATGTCTTCCTGTACTCCCTGACTGTAAGGTCAATGCATCCGCCAAGGTGATCAGCTATTGCCTAAAAGAATTGATACTGAAAGATGATAAGGAAATAATCAGCTTCGATATTGTGTCTCTATACAATAAAACTCCACGAAACAGTGAAAACATTTAGTCCTTTCTAGTTCATAGAAATGTACACTGAAAATCTATACGCCTTACTAACAGATCAACAAACAGTCAGTTATAAAGAGACTTCGACAGTACTATCACCGATTGCGTCAACACATGGCAGATGCTACAAACAGATTAATGGTCTTGCAATGGGCAGCAGTTTAGCCTAGTAAATAGTTACGTCAGTTCCACAGTCATATCAGGGGAGAAGCAAAATTGTACTTTAGACGTATGGACGACACCTTGATGCAAAAGTAGACCAGAAAAGCAGTTGGAAAAAGTCGGTGAAATCAACAACATCAACAAAAATTTACCTAGCGGAAGAACAAGATCAGAAGCTCTCAGCTAGGGATATGAAAATTCTCCGCGACCATGAAACAGGTCAGCTCTCCTCAATCTTGTATAACCAGCCGACTGATGCAAGGCCAATTATAAATTATCACTAACTTACCTCAAAACTCTATAATCTAAAAAGAAGAAACAGAAATATTTTTATGATTTGTATTGAGCATTCTTGTGTATTTCTGCAACAGAATGAACCAAGAAATGAAAACTATAACTAAACTTGACTCTCAATGATGGATCACTAATGTTCAAAATGCAAACTCGCTAAAGTTTCTTGATATAATTTTGTTGGAATATTCGTTGTTACGGCGTCGCCAAAAGCCCACAAAAGCCTGTCAAGTTTTCTTCACGAAACAGTGACCAGACTTAAAAATAGTGTGTAGTAAATTCAATGTTAACCCTTAATCGAATAAACACGGGAAAAAAATGGTACAATTAAAACAGTCTCTACATATAACTCACTGGCAAGTCTTTGCTATCTTCAAAATTCGATATAAGAATTCGTCTGAGAGTTCTGAGACTGAAGAGGTGAAAATTCTTTCGCAGATTGAGACTTCTTTATAATGGAAGGTTCATGAGCTTTACTTGAGTCGTACTTGAGTTGTTTCAAACATCGAGTAAGACGGAGAATTGTTGACTTGAAGCAAACCGGTTGGTAGTACCAAGAAATTAAAATTTTAACGAAACTTGACTCTCAATGATGGATCAATAATGTTCAAAAAGCAAACTCGCTAAAGTTTCTTGATATTAATTTGTTGGAATATTCGTTAATTTACGATATTGACTGATCTTATCTTATCTTGTGCTGTAAGGTTTTG
Source organism: Carybdea cf. marsupialis auct. non (Linnaeus, 1758) (assembly GCA_010016065.2). Taxonomy (NCBI): domain Eukaryota; kingdom Metazoa; phylum Cnidaria; class Cubozoa; order Carybdeida; family Carybdeidae; genus Carybdea; species Carybdea cf. marsupialis auct. non (Linnaeus, 1758). The sequence continues at coordinate 28,277 of JAAAKL020000894.1, read as the reverse complement.
CTTGCCTTATTTACTATGCTTTCAGTACATGGGGAAAGTTTCATGAAAGCTTGTGGAGAGCTATTTGATACTGGAGAAGAACCAACACACTCCCACCTACTACAAAATCTATTATACAGCAGGCATTGGATGACGTCAGTAGAGAAGGTCCGAGCATCAACCTAAGTCCCCTACTCAATACACTAACAGTATTAAACGAAAATGGCTTACCATCCAGCACCATGGCACGTGCACAGAGGGTTAATCATGTGTATATCATAACATGACAGCCCCGTGTGGGATGGTAATAACTCTAAGAAAGCTGAAAACAAAATTTCCCTCTCTGAAGTCTTCAGTTGAGAAACAATTAATGAAGTTTTAATCAACTCACCTGTTTGCGGTTTTACGGCAAAACTGGTCGTCATAAATAGATTCGCTTCAAGGAGCACCTCCAGAGAGCGTGTCCCATGAATACGAAGTTACCCAGTGTAACATGACTCTCGCTGAAGAATAAGAATAAGAAATTTCTCCAATCATCATCTCGCGGAGAATGCTTTCTGTAAATACTCTAAAGGCTGCAAATATGGAAGCGCACGACATCCATTAACACCAATGATAAGTACAGAAGTAGAGAACTTGTCATTTAGTTGTATTCAGTTAGATTGCTGATCTTAAATATCTAATTCACTAGTTTATACTTTCTCTGACATTACTAACTTGGTAGTTTGGTAGGTCTGTTATGTATACATACGCCACCAAGTAAAGACAGTTCGCAGTCTAAACGCCTGCCATTTAGGTGCTTATTGCTCTTTAAGGATTTATTTTATACCTATAGCATAGTTGTGGTGTATGGATACTTTGTTCGTCTTAGTATATTATCTAATTATGATAGCAAAGCTTAATGTAGGTTTTCATTTGTTTCAGAATTAATTGCCTGATTATGTGTGTATAACACACCTTATATTGCAATTACTCGCGACTTCTTACCGGTCCCATTAACCCATGAAATAATATTGTTTTGTAATAGATATATAAAATTAAACATGGTTGACTTTACATTTCAAGGTTTGATAGCGCAAAATGATTGCCAGGTAACAACTGCTTGTAGTCTGATCGCCTGTCATTTAGGTGCTTATTGCTCTTCAGGGACTTTGTTGTAACAGCTTCAGAGTTTAGGTAATTGTAATGTACATCTTACGTTTTTGAATCAATCTTTACTTTCACGTCTGTGTGCCTCCCGTTTCTGTCGATCCAGTACATCTCGCGGTCAGACTGATTACAAGATAAACGAGAAAGCAATGTTCCTTTATGGAGTACAGTCCTTTATCTGCGTAAATCGTTAAGCACAGGCAGTGTCCAGTTTTCAACACCAGGATGCTCTAACAGGATGTTCAAGTAACACGTCTACCAGTTATACCACCCTGAAGGTTTTAAAGAAGCTGCTACAATTCCTATCATTAAATCATCCAAGTCTTTTGTAATATCAGCATTCTAAACGGAGCCTTACAAATCGCGTCGTCGAATCTTGAAGAGTTTTGCAGTATGAAGCTACTCACTAGAGTGCAATTCATTTGTTGATGTACTTTATGTGGTATTGGATATCAATGATTCGATGTTTGATTAACAGCACTTTTCCAGGTAAATATTTTTCCAGAAGAAGCCAGGTGATCTTGCCTGACAGAGACGTCAATAGAGTTATGTATTCATGCTACATGACATAGACATGTCAATGAAGTTTACCAAGCTTTCCTTATTTTGAATGTTGAAGAATGTTGTGATCAGGTAGTCCTGAGTTTGGCAGATGATTTTCTAGATGTCTTAAATATAAAAGTACTTGCAAATGCCGAAAAGGGTTAGTAGACAAAACTGAACAGTAAAAACTAAAAAAACCAAAGTTAATGGAAGGGGTCTAGACCACCTGCCTAACCCCTGGGTGCTTGTACTAATGCCTGTTACTATAATGTTTCGGCTGACTGAAAGAAACGATAAAGTGTACGGCCGCAACTGAAGCATGAACTACATAACAACAGACATTGCACTGTCATAGAATTATTTCTAACATTGAAAACATTCAACCCTTATTCACAATCATCAAAGTAAGACAGGGCTACAAATGCAGCAGAAGGGTCAACCATGGTATGTATTTATACTGAGAAGAGTTCTTGAACTTAAACGTATGAGGAATCTCTCGATGCTTACGAAGGCATAAGCATCAAATCAAGAGCATAGAGGAAAAATTACTATCATTGTTAATTTTCGGTTTGGAGTTGTTGCGGTTTTGTTAACTTTTAGAGCGCCTGCTAACGTCAATGCACAAAAAACGATGTCAGGTTCCTGTTGCCTCTCTTATAATTGGTTCACTGTCAAATTCATACATCATTGCTATTCAACGAATGGCACAGTCCCTATCCTCTTTGCAAATTATATAGCCTTCATAATCGTATAATTAGATATATATAGCTTGTAAGGAATCATGTCAAAACCTATAAAATACCTCTTCCTTGCCTCGTAGATCTGAAACTCGTACGCATGAGGGAGTTCTTCTTGTGGACTTTAGACCTCGACTACGATTCACGAAAATGCGTCGTTTCCTGAAGGTACCGCTTGGCGGTCTTTGTTGATGCTCAAATCATTCTGTACTAATTACTTAGTTTGTTCCATCGCTTCCTAGTTGACCTGGTTTAGTTTCGATATCGCGTTTCCAATTTCTCGATGGCCTCCGATTAAAAATAATATTTGCACATCATTTCTGCTATTTAACATGCCAACCCCTCCCTCCTCCTCCCTCACAGAGCCTTAATGCCCAATAGCTATCTGGAAACTAAACGTGAAAAGAAGACTGGTAAAATACCGATAATACACAGTACTTCTTGTTCAAGGGTCGGCTAAAGGTTTCGTAGGGCAAAGACTCTCAAACTCTTCGGTGAGAATTACAGTATGGTACCAGCGAAAGTTAGTGGGTGGCTTATGGAAACCTACCCCAAGTAAGTAGCGGGGGTTGCACAGTTTGTAGTTTAATCACTGAAATCGATTACTGCAGCTTCTAGGGATTCACTACATGTTCATAATAATTGAGCAGTGTAGATATGGCCTTAAACACACGGATGGCAATGGTTTTATGCTGATGGTCTGGGGTATGACACTAAATGAAAGAAAAGTGAAAGTTGTATGATCGAATCGATGAGCAGTGTGGTTGATTACGGTTACTCTATTTCGTAGGGCGATGGTCAAATAGTTCTGGGCTTACACCAGAACATTTATGGATACGGGTTCGATTCGAGGCAGGGTGCCAAGGCTTACTCATCCGTGCAGGGTCACTTATATCAATACCAACAATTCCAGGGGAACTGGGATTGAACCGCCGAGAACACCGACCAGATATGTGGTATAAGCTTATGAAATCGGAACATACATAGTCACTTTGGTTGACCATCTTCTTCCTATTCTTACAAAGAGGAAGAGGTTTTGTCTCCAAGCCCCACCCCCTAACCATAAAATCCATTGGCGCTCGTTTTAGATTATACTTGGGAAGACCAGTTGCACTTCTGCGTTAATTGCATGATTCATCCTTCAAGCTATGAGTCAGACATGATAAAAAGTTCAGATCTTCCGTACACGAGTCGACTCGTAAGAGAACGCAATCTTTCTATTTCGATTATTTTAATCTGCGACATTGTCGTCAAGTATTCTAAATACTGGTTCTGAATGACGTCAAATAGAATTGATTAAAGTTTTGATTGCCCCTGATAAGCAATTCGAAAACATATGTTCACCTCCCACGTAACGTGAATTGCCTAACAATACACATATTTCGAAAATCTCTTTTAAACTTTTGTCCAGACAACAACAGATGGATCTGGCAATTCCGATATCGAGGATGCCTAGCATCATTCGTCTCAATGCAAAATACGAAATTTGGAAATAAATTTAATTCATTGTAAACTATACTTGCCAAGTGAGTACATCTACAGAATATAACAGTATATCAAAAAAATAACAGTAATGTAATGATGCCAAATTTGTACAAGCAGTAGTGGCATAAAGCAGAGGGTGATGACCTTTCCCCCATTATATTTGGAGTGGCTGAAGGTATAATTTTCACGTCCTGTTCATGCTCAGATAGAACTACAATATCTACCAAACTGCGCTAACAAGGGTCTTGCTGGCGTCTCTGTATAATCTATTGCTCAACTTACTCGACGTTCTATTGGCTTGTAAACATATCAACAACTATAGTGAGTGGACGACGTCAGGTCCAGCGAGGTCAATTGTCGATAGGGTTGACATTTCCATCTCATACGACAACACGTCGATGCGTCTTGCACACAAATTACGGACGGTTACACATTGCAATTATCTTCATAAACGATGGATGATGCCTTTAACCCTATTCTGCTGGTGGGATTTCCTCCTACGCTCCCCCCCCCCGGGTAACTTGGCATCCGTACATCATCAGAAACTGAATTTAGGCAAACCTTCAGCAATAACAGACACTCAAACCCACCCTTAAAATTGGGGTTAATATTGCAAATTACATAAAATGCAGTCGTAGAAAATAAAATAACATAAAAGTGATCAAATGGGTATTTGTCGAGGAACTGTCCGGAAAGAAAGACATAGCAGTTGGGAAAGGTACATCGGTGAAGAGTTCAATCGGGAGGATGCACTAAAAGCCGGCAACGACAGTAGGCAAAACGGCCTAAGCAAACGTGATAAAACCGCACCAAATGAATAGATTGGAAAATTGAAACTCGGAAATTTCTCTTTTCTATGCATAACCTAAAACATTCGTAAGGCAATACCTCTAGGGCCATGTGTTGTATGTTGGATTTACAAAATTCTGGGCACTCTCGTCTACGTGACCTAACATCAAAATTGTCACTTATTAAAGAAAAAGCAACCTTCAAATTTCTACAGATGTAGTAGTGATTGGAAAAGGCAAATTTTAAACCCTGGTAAAGATAAATTTTATGACAATAAAAAGTCTGTTCATCAAAAGGAATACTTGTAAATCCTTACTTTTGCCTTTGCTTGCGAGCTCCAACATTACCTCGATAGTCACAGTGACGACTCCAACTCATACTCCCGTTATTGTATTACTATTTCACTGTTTAGTGTAATGGTAAAGTCGGAGTTTTCGGTGTGGGAGATCCTGGATTCGATCCCCGACAGCGACGTCCCAATCAGGTAAATAGGCAGGCATCAAAACTTAACGATTTTAACAATTATCTTTTGTCTCAACATAAAACCCTTTTCACATTCTAGGGAATAGTAAGTTAAGGAATTTTACCCGTTTTTAAATGTTGAACAGGCGTTTAAGCATGCGTGGTTTTAATTCTTTAATTCCTTTTTGGGAAAAAATAACAAGCAGAGGACAATTGTCGGTATGCTTGACGAGAAAAAGATGCATTGAAAAAAATATCATTGAGTACAACATCCAACACCTACCTAATACCACCCCACACTTTAATATTCAGCATTGGCAAACCCAGTCGAAGAAAGAAGTATAACAATTTCATAGTTTCCAAAATCTTTAAATTAACAGCAGTTTATTTTATATCAAATGCTTACCGGTTAAAACTTTCAAAACTTCACATATGCAGATGACGTACAGCACAGTCGTACTATATTAGGATATTGTTTACAAAACAAACAAAGTACGTTATCTCAGTATCAGAACAACAAATAAGGGACCATACACTCGTGACAAGCACAGAGAACGAGGCCAAACCTCCATTCAATTTCAATCACTGGTATCTATCTTCTGCGAAGACAAATAAGGTCGGTCTGAAAATTGGCACCATTTTGTGCGCCATAAATGTATGGTCTCTATTAATGAACTATAACTTAATTACATGTATTTTCAAAAATTCCTCCAAAGAAAAATTTACAAATTATGTACTTAACGTGCCGTTACATTTTCTGTGACCTAAATAAGTGTAAACCTAGTCCAAAAACAACGAACAGAAACCAGTTCGCCGAAATGTGCAAACACGAACGTCAATGAGCAACCCAAAATCTGTCAAACGTCACACATTCGCTTGACGAGAAAATAAACACCTCACATGAATAACATGAAAATGAGAAAGTTCTTTCGCTTGAAAATGCAGTAAATTCACATACAAAGGAAACTCAAAATTTTTAAACAACGAAGACAAACTCCTAGCATCCAGAGATCTCTAGAAAGACTGGATCGAGCTTCCCGCTGTTTCCAACTGCGAAAAAGTGTGGTCACGAATACTAGTCCCCATAAGTTAAAATAGCGCGGGAAGGTCGATCATGTAATGTAACATTGTTTATAAGCTTTGTGTGATGGAGACTGAAACGGTGTGCAACGATCACCTCACTTTGAAACTGAAGATGCTCCATATAGTGTTTTTTAGAGATCAGTGTTAGCATCCCGCTATCATTGCTACGTAGTGGCATTATCAGCCTTTGCGATCCGTATTTTGTAGCAAATAGAGTAGTGCTTGACACAGTGCACAGTATTTACTGCAAAACTATTTATATTCTATGTCGTACGTTTGTTAGCTGGGTTCTTAAAAGTTGTATTTTTCTAAATGACAGTCAACGACCGAAAATCACCTTCTTGCGCAATACAATGCTCTGTTTTTGCCTTGACGTTTCACCATCCACTGTTACGACTATTATAAGAACTATGACGCATGACAAGAGTTTTATTTAGGATTTTAAAGAATGTATTAGCGCACTCAGAAAATTAAAATCTATAGAACAGTAACAGCAGTACTAAAACTAGAAAATGTTCTCACGAAAGCGAGATTAAATATACCACGAGTTTAAGAGTGTGCCAAGAAGTATCTAAGGGTGGTAATTGTTGCCTTATAAGATTCAGTTTCTACACTACAATATTTATCTATAAGTTCAGATTAGCACAGCAAAATGTTCCAGAAAGCTACAAAAAGGATACGAGTAAAACCGCCATCGAGATTATCAAATTTGGAATTTAAGTCAGCAGTGTTTCTGACATTTTAAAATCGGTGCTATAATCAGCATGTTAAAACTTTCAAGTGGATAATTACTTGGCGATCATCGAACCTAATCTGCTGATATTTTAGTGGCTATATATGTCTTACACTGCTTTGCTGCGGAGGTATTGTGTTTGTAGCGAAAAAAGTACACTTGTTTCCGAAGTTACACGCGGGATGTGACAATGAAATTAAAACAAGATGTGATCTTGCCTGCCACAACGTTTGTTAAGAGTTTCGCCAATCTACTAGAACGGTAATGAATTGGCAACTTCAACCTTGAACAACAAAACTCTAATATGGCTTGGGATTATATTATCAAGTCGAGAATTTCTTCACAACATTGACGTCCGGTGTCCTTGTAAGACGTTTATGTACTTCATCGGGTTGCCTCGCTTTTGTGAGCCTTCGTTACATTTGCTGATCATAAACCGTTTCACGAATTTTCTACTAACGCCTCTGGGTAATTGATATCGACCAAGTACTAGGTGTAATGTGTATCACTTTTAGCAGATAATAAATTTTTTGTGTAAAAATTCTCCAAAGTTTCGAAAAGGTCTCGAAAAGGTCTCGGAAAGGGCTCTTTTTTCCTTTTTCCAGCTGATCAAATGTACTATTTTATACTTGTATTGCGATTGAATTGTACGAGAATGAATGTCGAAACGTCAAAGAAAGAAAAAACGCTGTCTTTAGTAACGAAGTAGTTCTCGCTTTGGCTTTGGTGCAAACTCCGCTGAGGAAGGCAAACATGTGAGACAACAGAACGGTTTGCAAAACAGCAGGAGAAAATTAGAGTCATTTAAGGTCATCAATTTTGCTTAACAATCTCTATCTCAACAAAATAAGATCAATGCTCTTAGTCTGGGATCATCCTAAGGAGCTAACTCGAAATATCTGAGCATCAACAAGCACCGGGAACGCACTTAAATTCACAAATCCACTACGCACCTGAAAGGTCACTTAGTAACTGGTTTAACCTTTAGCATAAAGAAAAAATTTAATCACTAGGAGTAGTCTGTAGCATCTCGAGAACCCTTGGTATCTGGCGAAGGCTAGGCACGAGAAGAATCTATGATGATCTCTGTCTGTCTCTGATGATCATAGAATCTGACAGAGTTGTACCTCGATAGGATTAAAGGCTCCCTTAAATCTTTGGGTTAGAAGATCAAGTAGTTCAAGTTTTAAACAATTTGTAATATCTGTGAGCAAAATACTCCCCGCTGCACCAGATCCTCTCAAAATGTAAAATTGTTTGAAGAGAAACACTTAAATAACCTGTTGATCTGACATGTGATTTCTCTTCTCTGCGCGGAATACCAACAAAAACATCAGAGGCGGGCATGACCAGCTAAGCAGACACTATCTTGAAATCATCACTAGATGTAAATTTTATAAAGAAAACCAACATGCAAATACTTGTACTGTAGGCTGGCATGATACTTCACTGTATTTTAAGAGCCTTCTTAACTGCAATTGGTGGCTTCAGTTCAGATTTACAACTCATAACATAAAGCGAATACAATGACGGGAAGCATAAGATGGTAAAAACATCCGGCTAGTTACATGCTACAGGGTGCTAGAAGGGCAACATTACAAAATAACTCTCGTGTTTTTCAAAGTTTCAACAAATATTCAAAGCAGCTATATACCAGTAAGTGCTATTAATGCTGTCATAAAGAACCTTTTCTTCCTTTGAATCGTCAATGCATGTCCCGCATGCGCTAATGTGTGCCCTGTATACGAGTGATTGTGCAACATGCGACCTATGCACTGCACAGAAACACCAAGAACACTGGAAGCAAGTAAAACTTGATCTTTCCAGCTTCTAAAAATGTCCCTGTCTTCAAAATACTTGCAAAATATCAAACTCCTTTCCGAGTCACGTGCATCTCCCTGAAAATGATTGTACCAATATAGTTAGCTGAAATAAACCAAAATGCTACTGTTGCATTGGCGGGCTGGATCTACCCACTTACTCAGCAGAAAGGCTTTTTCGCTAGTTCGTAATTACTTGCAACACAACAGCTTGGAATCTGGTCTCGAAATGCAGCTACATAAACTAATCCCGGCTATGAACCTTTGTCGTCCATGCCAAAATAGGTCCCATCATGGTTTATCTATTTTCTGGGCTACCTCTGTCTTGGCCCATAGATGAAGAGGGCGACTGGTCGACGTCTGTTCCTTTTGCTTTTCCTTCTACTCGCCTCCTTTGTTGCATTCCCTGAAATTGCACAGATAGAAACTATTGAAATAACAGATTGGCAGCACATTTGTTATGGGCTTGCCTTTGTAGCAGATATGGTATTCCTATACCAATTTAAGTAAGGAAACAAGATGGCATTGTCTCTAGAGTTGTCATCAAACCAACCGATCCTGTGCCATTAGATACTGACACATATCTCTACACAGCTCTGGAACAAGCAGCCCTCAAATATGTGAATAGAAACTCCAGTGTAGCAGATGAAGCGAACAGTCTACGACCAACTGCGAGCAACACTGGTTTAAAAAAGAACATTCATGGACTTGGTACCTTAAAGCTTACTGTAGTGCTATGATTAAGTGCCTCCAACAAATAAGTAAAGCTTTTCAATTAAACATTTGAATTGACCAGCCTATAGAGACCATGATGAGAAGTCGAGCCCATATTTAACTACAACAAAAATCAGTATAAATCAGTACGAAACACACTAACTAACAAATAAAGGGTAACTGAGGCATACACGTCTCTGTGGACTACGATACACACCTCTCTCTGTGGACTACGGCATACACCTCTGTCTGTGGACTATGGCATACACCTCTGTCTGTGGACTATGGCGTACACCTCTATCTGCGGACTATAGCATACGCTTCTCTCTGTGAACTACGGCATACACATCTGTCTGTGGACCATGGCATACACCTCTGTCTGTGGACTATTGTATACACCTCTATCTGTGAACTATGTCATACACTTATCTCTGTGGACTACGGCATACACCTATGTCTGTGGACTATGGCATACACCTCTCTCTGTGAACTACACCATACATCTCTCTCTGTGGACTACCAAATTGACGACACAGCCATATGACCATCTCAAACGCCCAGCAGGCAAAACTGCTGCGGGCCACTGCAGAGTGAAAGAAGGACTACAGTCTGGCACTGCACCATGGCCATAGCAATATTGCCCAGAACAGACATTAAAACGTAATCTTGGCTCAAAGGCCGGGGGAAATTTGAATAGGCGCAACCCTTACATAAGACATGCAATAATACATCAGAAATTAGTTACACCTGGCATCTTTGGTGCAGTGTTTAATCTGGGGCAGTGCTTGTTCGATGCCAGCATATCTAAATGGAACAAAATATCCTTTAAGAAACATAGAATAATTGTATGTTCTTTAATTTGGAATGGCCTCGAGATTCAGAGTCCTGGATTAAGCAACGAAGCAAAAATTGTAAGTTTCAACTAAGCATCAATGCATGCCTCAGTTAAACGGTAGTGGATGGCTTTTTCAATAGGCTAACTTTAGACACTCCTTTTAGACTACGTAAAATCAATGTGATGCTGGATACTCGTTTCCCTAGAGATAGATAATAACAAAAGAAGTGAGATATGTTGAACCAAACACGCTTCATTTTATGTGCGAGATGGTTGAACAGAAAGCGAAACTAAAAGCTACAAAGTAATACCGGGAATAGCGGATTTGGAATTTCAAGTGTGGCGGTGGTTACATATTGTCACATCTCTCGTGTACCTTTCTGATTTGCCATTTCAAACCCTCTTTCTCGAACATGCTTGATAGATTTCAATGGGCTTCTGAAAGAGCGATGAGTCGGATGACAGTCACTCATTGTCACGACCAATGCTCTAAAGGAGGTTGTCTCAAAATGGTGTAGAGCTGGATATCAGCTAGTAGATAATTGGAAGCTAATACAACTATCAGAGTACTTTATCATCATGACTCATCATAGCTACGTTTGTAGAGCACAGCCGTGAATGCCAGGATTCTAGCTTCGAAGCCAGGTGGAGGTTTTCTAGCTTTCAAGCTTTTGTTTTTTTCTGGTATTTTAAATCTTAAATCTAAAATACTTATTACAAAAGTGTATCGGGTTCGCTTTGCTACCACTTTTATAAGCTGGAGAATTTGAAGGCAAGAAATTGTGAGACTGACATAGAAAATTAGAAGTAAAACCCGTGAGAAAAGACGAAGAAACAAACAAAGACGAGAAATTTGGAAGACTACAAAAAGAAACCTTGTATATGGAGATTTTTAAGAATCTTATTTTTTAAAAAGAAAGAACTGAACCTGGTAAAAACCGGTGTGATATCCAACCATGTACCAAGACATCAGCATTGATGAAAGGGCATCGTCGTCGCAGCCGAGATCATCGACTGACAAGAAGGGCGGAGGCGGCGGCGGAGGCGGACGACGTCTGTCATGACCGGCCTAAGGAAATAAAAAAAATATTTTTTTACTCTTTTAACAGCCTTTCAAGACTGAATCTCAGAGTTAAACTCTCTGCTCATACCTCGCTGCTATCGGCTACATTACCACCTCCAGCTAAAAGCAAAGGACAAACAGTAGTCAACCAACACAAAGGGAATGATGATATTTTGACAAAAAGTACATTTAATAATGAAACCCTCAAAAACAGAGCATGAGAAAACAAGAGCGCTCATTCACACTCACTTATGTTGGTAGAAGTGACAAAGATATTTCGTTACAGCAAAACTTAAGGGATGAGGAGAACGTCTATTTTAATTCATTGGGGATGCCATGAGTGGTCAACATTTTCGGTTTGGTTTGATTAAAAGGCTAAGAGCAGGTAAGGTTCTTCTTTACAACGTACTGTTACGTAGGCCACGGCTGGCAAAGCTTTCCCTTAATTATGCTGTGAAGAAAATAGTACCCCATACTCTCAGTTTTAATACATGCGAGGATCAGGAAGGGCCCAGCTTCTCCATCATTATCAACTGCGGAGTCAAGAGTAACCTATACCCTCAGTTTTAATATATGAGGGCGTCAAGGGAGGCCAAGCTTTCCTGTCATTACAGCCTGTGGAGATAAAAAACCCTTATTCTCACAGTTTTAGTACATGCGAGGGTCACGACGGACCTAGCTTCTCGGTCAAAGCACATCGTGGAAACAATGGAATTCACCATCTCCTTTATACTCTATTTAGCTTCGACAATAGCTGTACTGGACACAAAAGTAACGGAAAATTACTCATACAGTCAACATCTGCATGACAATTTGTGCAAAGAAGGTAAATAAAATACGTTTATTCTCTACTACGATAAATAATTCCTCTGAAAACGAGACACTTACCTCTGACACTGGGCATGTAAATGGATTCTGTCCAAACAAAAAGGGAGGCATCTGCAACGCAAATGATATATTATGTTAAAACACAATAGTCCAAATAATCAGTCTGTTCTCTAACTGATTGATTCTAATTACTACGATCCACTACACTTCGTAATTTTACCATATGTTAAAAAGCTAGATTCGTACCACCCTCAAAACACCAAAGATTCGAATCAGTACCATCGTATAAAAGAAATTGTTCTATTAATCGACATCATCGGAAACATCGGTTTGCTTCTAAAAGTATTATCTGCACGTTATTTGATCTCTCGGTAAATTGCGGCGACCGGCAATTACCTAGAATCATGCACCGCCAACCTTCGTAAACTAGCCGTTGTTTAAACCACTCGGCTCAAATGTCTTCAGGTTAAATAGCCAAAATGAACGAACGGGCAGTAACAACTTTGTAAGGGTGGGTACGGCGTCGGAATACATCTACTTTTAGGCTTCCGACCGCCGTATTTCATTGCGGATTCTCATGACGGCTTTTTGCCTGGTAGTGTGGTGCCTAACCGCCTTAGTCACGCAGGGTGACCTTTGCGGCGTCGGCCCGTCCCATTTTGGGGGCGAGGCCTTGATTGGCGCTATCACTCTCTCCATTCTGGCGGTTTCCTCAAGACGGCGCCTCATTACCGTGTCCTAAAGCCCGACGTTATGTAATGCGGTGTGGCTCAAGACGAGGTTTATGGGTGGGTATGTTTGTTTTCCTTGAAAACTTTGCAAAGGTTAGTTTGAAGTCAAACCCTTGTTTTTAAGTTAAATCCTTTGTTACATAGATTTAAATTTGAATACATCTTTAGTAAATTACACGATTGCATTTCAATCGTGGGGGTAGGAATTTTATTATTTACATTATTTATACCCAGGAGGAGCTAGGCACAGTGCCAGAAATAGAAACATAACAGAAGCAGGAACGTAAGTTCCGAAAGCTCGCCGAGAGCAAAAGTCATTTTTAATATTATATATATATACGGATGTGCATGGAAAAGAGGAGACGAGCGACTGAGGGAGTCAATGGAAGTAAAGTGTCTTGGCTGGGTTAATGCCAAGAATCTTACCGGACTCAATAACCTGGTCTAGTCTACTGCCTCGGGAGGATAACATCTCTTCGTGATTGAAGGAAAAGGCCAAGTCAAATTAACAAAGAGTCATAGTCGAACTTGAACGTCGGTGAGCTTTTTACTACATCAATTCAACATTTGTTGCATCAAGGGACGCTCGATCCGGACTTTGCAATTTATACTAATATTGTTGTTTTGTTTCAGTTTATTTGCTCACATAATTTAATGCCAGAAAATATCATCTTTCTTGGGTACGCCCTGTTATTTTTCGTGTCGACAGAGCCTTGGTGGGTCACCGGCCCGAAGGAAATATGGTCACCCGAAGGTGACCCCTTGTGGCAACAGGGGTGTTCAGAACAGAGCATCAATTTCGAACTGATCTAAGGATGGCGTAGCCTGAGACTCATCACAAGTTTTGGGTTTTTTAAATCAATCTGAAAATGCAATGTTCAAGGATATATGACTCCAAGAAAAGTCCTAAACACTATTCTATGGAACGTACAAATCAATAAAAGGGGAGCCCTGATGAGCTCCCGAGTTAAGAAAAAGCTCAATAAGCCCCCCTGATCTATAAAGCACCTAAACGCAAGCACAATAGGGTTAAATTTCCATTTTTCAGGAGCATTCCATGTTTTGGAAAAGCTTCCTGGATTTTTTGGAATAAGAAGAAAAATCAAGGAGGATTCCCGCGATTTCAAGTAGCAGTGGCCACCCTGAATTGTATTTAAGTTAAGACAGAGTAGCAGAAAATGGTGCCGCAAATCGCGCGGATTGCATCAGAGCATGGATATAACACTTTTCCCGAACATGAAAGGCCCCTTAAGGCTCCAGTTGACAATAACTGTTCTTTGGCCTACTCCCTTTCAGGTCATAATAGTCAGTGGGTCAAACAATTATTTACCTTGCAATAGTCCCAGCTAACTCATAAGTGCATTGTAAAATACCTCTGCACGATACATTTACCGTTACAAAAATGACTGAGTGGTTCAATAATGACGCCTGCCCAGATAATGGGGATCTACACAAACTGTTACTATACACGAGACTAGCTACGACATTGGAGAACGATAGAAATGGATGATGCGGTTGATAAATCTTAGTTAAATCAGTTGAACCATCCAGTAAGAACAACTTCTCGGAAAATGTCTTAACCTCTCATACGCTCTTGTCCCATGCAATCGAAATGCAATTTCTCTCAAAACCTCTGCAAATGATAAATTAGGTGGAAAAACAAGACTTAAACTAAATATTGGTGCCCAGCACAAGTTGGATATAAAAAAAATAACACAAAGTATCTTATAAGCTTCCGGTGGCTTTTTTTCACCATTCCCGTACAAAACTAACTAAAAATTTAAAAAAAACACGCTGGGTGACGCCCTAAAGGTATACAGAAGGATACTTAAAAAAAACCTCATTAACTGATAATAATCACCGCGAAATCAAATAAACCAGGGCACGCAAGACATGTGCAATCCATTTGATTGATATATGCAACAATTTGGTAGCACAAATTCTTAAATTTAATTTTGTAAAACGCACCACCAAGGGAATCCAATAAGATACGTACCATGGAAGCTTGGAAGTCAGCCATGTTTGGAGATGCGAAGGGCGGGAAAAGATTCCCTGCGTTGTTGAATGGCATCATATGTGGATGTGGAAGGTGGTACCTGGCTTTATCACCTGAAATAGTTGATACCAATTTTGAGTGAAAATAAAGAGGCATGGCAACAATGAAGTTAATAACTGAGGAAAATGTACCTTTCTTCAGATCATTGGGTGAGTCTTATAATACTGGTAAGATAATACTCAAAGAATGCGATCATATTAGGCTGGGGGTCAACAATGAGCTTTTATTCAAACAAATTTGAGAGGGGGGCCAATGGAGTAACGGTTGAATTCAAACGAGATTATCCGCATTCATTCAGTTCATCATACGAACATCGCCTATATTAAAAACTACCAAAATATAAATCAAGAAAACAAGGTTTGTTAAATGAAAAAAAAATCAGTTCTCTTTAAGGTCAGGCGGCTTAGCAATTGATAATATACTACCTAAAGGACACAAAATGGCTTTAACAACCCTCTGAACATAAACGTTGAAGTAATCTTTCAACAAACAGTTGTGAAAAGAACCATTACACTGTTTTGTATCCAACTACTCCAGGTTCCTACATAACATAGCAATGACCATCATAAAGCCGTTATCTTATAAAGATCGTAATTTTGAAAAAAAAGAACGACTCTCCGCTATGAAAGTACATAGAAGCTAAGAACCAAACAGCCCTTCGGGAAAACGTCTGTGACAGAAATTTTGTGAGAAACTTTAACTACAAGACGTTGATAAAATTATACATCTTAAGTTCTTGGTCACTTGTATGTTGATCGTTATTTACCCTTTGTAACACCTATTCCTATCCAAAGGTAACACTCAAATTAGATTCTGATATTGTGCCAAGATGAATACCACATCCGTTTTATGTTACCATATATATTGCTACATCTGGCATTTTTATCCTCAGTTTCACATAAGTAGTAAAGGAATATCCAAACTCCTACTTTATTCGTTCTGGACACTTCAGTTCTTCTCGCCTGAAAATTCCGTTGTCACTTTTCTGTTATCAAAATTTACCACCGTGTGTCCTTTTGGTATGTTTTAGTTCATTGCTGAAGAAATTCTCTTATTTAGCAGGCAATCAAGGTTTTTAAATATTACCTGATGTGTGCTGGAGAGAATGCAGTGACGATATGTCTACAGTAGTACTGCCTTTGTTGTGTAAGAAGGTGATCTCACATGTGGATGCTGATGGGAATGATGTGATGATACCTTTACGGTATGTTCCGTTTCTTTCGGGAACAAGACAAGGGTCGCCGATCCTCCATCCTGCTACAAACTTGATACGGCAAAAGAGACCAAGTAATCATGCATAAAATCAATCATAAAAAAGGTAAAAACTGTAAGGAAGAATTCACACATTGTTAATTAGCATATGAGAACTAAGTTATTGAGGATTGTATCCAAAAGGGTAAACCTGCACAATCTAGTGCCTCCATACATTAAAATAAGTATTGAGCAACGGAGTGAAAGGCTGAGGTAGAAGAGCGATCGGATGAACTGTGACATAAGGATCTGTGATGAAAAGGAAAAAAGTGCTGCAAAGGCCAAAACTATGCTACAAATTATAGCAACAAACACACAACTGGGATTTAAGGTTAACTGTATGGAAAAAAGAGTTGTAACGTGTATCTTTAGAGTCGTAATTCAAATCTTACAGCGAGAAAATAAAATCTCCTGGCAGTGTAGAGCTATAATGGGAGAGTGTTATGTTACTACATGTGCAAGATTAGGACCGTGGCCTGCCTTTTCAAACTGGGGGAGGGAGATCAAATATTAATCAAGAAACTACACCCTGCTTATAAACGACTAAAACTTGCAAAATTGCAGCAACAATCATTGCTTACTCTATGTAAAGTAGGAGCAATCTAAACAATATCGTCAATCTATATCATAATTGCTCCTTTCTTCGCTTCTAATCCAGTTATCTCTTTCAATGACAATAATTTATAATTTAATGACAAGATGAAAGACTTCAACCTACTGGAAGCTTATCCTTGCGACATAGCACAATACGGTTCTCTCAAGTTAGAAATTTTAGCCTCGATCTGTCCACAACCTCGCAAAAATACATCATTTTAAGTTTCAATGGTACAGATAAACAGCGACCATGGATGACATCGTCGAGTTCTCCTCTTTTACTGATGACGAACTTCATAACTTTTTAAAACAACGTGGTGCTTCGCACTCAGGATATCAATTGTCAAAACTCCCACAGTTATGTGAATCACTATATTATTCACTGACTTTCTCTAAAAAACCGGAGGATTTGACTGCGAGGAAATCAACCCTACTTTTCGTATGTAGTCTCTCTATTAAACGAAGTGAAAACGAGGACTCTTCAAACCTGAAAGAACCTTATTCTAATGTCACATTTGGACAATTTACAAGACTGACTTTTCAGAGAGGTGGAAGGGCATACCCCAGGTATAACTTATTCAATTCACTCACACTTCATAACCGATAAAATTTCGGCTACGTATGACATTTCATAAAATACCACAGGGCATTTCCAAGTGGCAAGGAAAAAATTTGCGAAGAAACGCGAAATCAAATAGCATTTGCGAAAACAAATCCGAACGGAAAAAAATTAAGTCAAATGCTTCTATAAAAAGCAAGCTTTCCCTTTCCAAAAACACTTGCGAAGGAACGTGTTACTATTAGGCACATCCTGTAAGCCGCTATGTCTATCACCTTTGATTGTCTGCAGCAGATATTTGGCATGCTTTATAACCTTTTCATCTTCGCACCGTCACTTAAAGTCAATCGTGTTACACTGACTGTAAGAGTACCCTAACTCTGCCTTTGGTACCATTTGCGTGCCATCATTTGAAACACAGCTATGACTTGTAGTGAAAAACAAACTCCCATCCAACTTGTATCGGTAACTGAAACTATTTCTGGGTTCTTTGTGAACCACATTTTCTCTCGATATGATTGTATTCGTACCTCTTATTGGCTCCAACTACTAGTATTTTCGTGTCAAAAATAGTTCTACTCAGTTCTACTCTAAACTCAGTCATCTTACGGCGACTAAGGGATCTTAATCCTACTTTCCCCTATCGGGCATTACCATATGCACTGAAGCAGAGGATTACCTATGAAAGTGACTATGATGACAAGAAGTGCACATTGATTGCATGTTACATATACCCCTTCATACATCCAGGATCGGCTAAAAAGGAGGTGAGTAACGGTAAAAACGATATTAATTCAATATTTAATGTCGCTTAAATGTTCAAGGCCAAACTGACAGAAGTTTGGAGGTCATCACACAAGCCAAAGCTCGCGATAACCTTCTGTAAAGCTTTGGTAAGTGGCATATCTCCCACTAGCGCAGAATACTGGACACTAAAAATAACGGCGATGACAATTTCTGACGAGTTCTAAAGATGAGTCTGTCTTTAGCAGTATTTAAAATGGAGATCAGAGAACATATAAGAATACAAAATACGTTTCGCCTTGTGTAAACGATCACCATAAGAATAATGGAAAGTATTCAAAGAGAAAGTGTGGGTCAAAAAGTTCGGTTGTGGCCACAATAATTAGGGAACATTAAGGGTTTAATAATACAATATAGCAATATCTTAGAGGAACCAGGAGTACTTTTTGTGAACTTCTACTATCAAACATATAATGATGCCCTGGAATCGTTATCTTGATAAATCACATCCAGAATATCATTTCCCATTTCAACCCAAGCTCTAACCTTAACCCATCTTCGGATTTTTTAAAATTTGGTTACCACGCCCATAGACCGGTTACGTTTATGACTACTCCCCGGCGATAGCATTGTGGCAACACCTATTCTAAATATTCTCCAGTACAATGCAAGTAGATAAATATAGATGGCGGCTGTCTTATCAAATCCAACAAACTGAAACTCGAGAAATAATCTGCAGCAATCAAAACTTAGGCATAGAGTGACTATTGAATAGGGAATTTTTACCTCGATTGGCCGATTCACATTATTTGGCACACTGCATCCTCGAAGTAAATCAGGGTCTTCACTTGGATCTGATTCTCCGATCGACTCGAGGTCTGTGTTCGTAAACAAATCCTTGAAATCTACTTGAGCCTCGTTCTTGTAGTAGTCGTATCGAACGGTACAGCTCTTTGACTTGTGGTTAACTGTAATGATGGTAGCACTGTACAGAAGACCATCCTCATAATACATGGCAAGGCATTTGTCCCCTATATTCCAAATCTACAAAAAAAGGTCCAATGTCAAAAAGTGGTGCAATCCCAGCCACGTTTTCTCTTTAACAGATGAATTTTGTGATTACAAGAAAACCATCTTCATAATACGAGGAAAGGCATTTGCCCCCTATGTTCCATACATACAACAAACGGTCAAAGTTTAAAAGAAATGCGGCAATCCAAGGCCTGTTTAGCCATCAACGGATTTAGTTGTGGTTAGGTTAAAAGATATTATACTGTACACGCATCAGGAATCGGGGGAGGGGGGGGGCTACTGCAGGTACCAGAAGGTACCAGAAACATTGAATAGTTTGGTATTAACTTGAGTGACTGCCAAATTTGTGCAGCATAAGAACCATCCTGAAAGAGAAAGCTGCTTGTTTGGGCAGATGGGTATATAGGAGTCCTTTAAGTATTCCGAGGCAGAGACGCCGAGAGAGATGAGCAGGTCACTCATAATCTGGTATTAGAATATCCATAAGCAAGATATGTGCTCTACTATTTCTTTAGCAGAATGTAAATTTGGGAAGTGCCTATGACGGGGAAAGCACGTGTGCATCTGCTGCCTGTCTCTCGTATCAAAAGGTGGATAAATAGAAAATATTAACGGCCGATTTGAACTATAAGGGACGCTGGTTGAAAAGCGTCTTGGAACATTCCTTGCATAAAAATGGTGTTATATAAAAGCAGTGTACTTCACTCACTTTAATGGTAGGAAAATTCCATGACACAAACAAGATATCTCTGACAAGGAGTCACGTTCTTCAAGTGGGATATCTTCATTTTTATATAGTTCAAAAATTCCTCCACTTAATTTTTCAACAAACTGCTTTTGAAATTACTTGATTATTCACTGTTTAGCAGAATACTGTTTACTGAATACTTTTAAGGTTCGCCATAAACCCCATACAAATGACATGATATGAAACGTTAATGGCCAAGACGACGTTAGGATTATCGTAATTTTCATACCTAGTGCTTATGATATACTCCTAGTGCTTCTGATATACTGATATTCTATAAATTTGAACTAATAATAGACACTGAAGAATAACACAGCAATGATATTAATAAATAAATGAGATGACATGAATGACATTCTTACGACCTGCACAATTGATTGCAAGTGACAAAGAATTGTACCCCTACCTTTGCTTTACTGCCAGCAGGTCCTCTGTTTCCATTGTACGCGTTTTTATTCTTATTCTTATTATTCTGCTTCCCTCCACCTTTCCGTTTCTTTTTCTTGTTCTTAACCTTTCCACTGTGAAAGCGAAGGATAAAATAATTTAATTTTAAAACGAGAGAAAGAAAAAATGGAAGGCAAAAAGGGAAGGCAAAAGCAAAGAAGGAAAAAGTGGGAAAAGAAGGAAAGAAAGAATGAAAGAAAGAACAAAAGTAAGAAAAAAGAACGAAAGAAAGAAAGAAAGGGAAAAGGGAAGGAAAAGGAAGAAAAAGGGAAGGAAAAGGAAGAAAAAGGGAAGAAAAAAGAAGGAAAAGGAAGAAAAAGGGAAGAAAAAAGAAGGCAAAGGGAAGGAAAAGAAAGAGAAAAGAACGTAAGAAAGGAAAAAGAAAGAAAAAAATCAAGAAAGACGAAAAGAAGGAAAGAAAGCAAAACGGAAGGAAGGAAGGAGGAAAGAGTGCGAAGAAAAACGAAAGATGGGGGAAAAGAAAGGATGAACTGAAGGAAAAAATATAGGAAGGAAGCAAGAAAAAGAAAGAATGAAGCAAGTAAGAGAAGAAAGCAACAGGGAGAAAATACAAGAAAGAATTAAGAATGAAAGGCAGCCGACAAGAACATAACGCAAAATGAGACAGGGCAAAGCACCATTTTGATATTCATGGAAATGAACAGGAAGTAAGATTTTCTATTAGAAAGAGAGTCATCTCAACTAAACTGTCTACACTTTCTGTAAGACCCACAAAATCACGAAAAAAAATTGTGTTTTACCAACCAATTAAGTTTACTTTCTTGTGAGCAAATTGCAAAAATTACTCTATAAAAAGTGCCAATGAAACATGAAAGACACAAGTAATAATTTTAAGCTGCTAGGATCCCATGTCAACGGCAATTGTTGCTGCAGAGTACGAGTTACCATACTGCAATTATAGGATGTGCCTGTTTAGTTTTTGCAAGATGTAAGCCTTAACAACGCTGTCCAAAATTTTTCGTAAACAATTGTTAGCTGATTATAAATCACAACGGAAAACTGTTCATCGCTATAAGTTTCCCAACAGGTGTTAGCCAACAGTTGTACACTGACAACTATTTTCCAGGGACAACTCTTTGTTATCACTATTTTTGTCAGGTGTCCCAAAAGAATGTACTGTTGAAAAACATCATATATTGTTCATGGGAGGGTTTGGGGATATAGACTGTCCTCACAATAAACTTATGTTTGGCAGTGTATTAGAATAATGGCTTTTGAATTATTTGTTAGTAAAAAATGGAATAAAACCTTATTAACAGTGGACAGTGCCATGCAAGCTGTGCAAACATGTTTCAATTGTGCGCAATTACATGCAAACTACTGTCCAAGAATTTTTTCCAAGGTCTATAAGCTTACCAAAGAGAAGAAACCTAACAGAAGGCAATAAGAGCTAACCCACTGATGTTGACTAGTTAAATAAAATACTGCATGGGACATTACAACCTCAAGTTCGGTATAAAGATTATGGTGCCAATGAAGAAGATGCAGCCAACATGAAAATGGACTACCCTAGAATGGTATTTGCAAAATTCTGCTTGGCTGCATGTCTTCCAATATATACATTAGAGGTGACACACAACCTACTGATACATCTTATGCCTAACAGCCATATATCAAGTAAAGTAGATAACTATATGTCAATTTTCAATCACTACATTATAAAACCAGTTACATTTGCTAATAATAAAAGTGAAAAAGCACTGTTTCTCACTACAAGACAAACCTTTTTTCATCTGTGTTTTGTTTTGCATGAAGATCTTCATGTAGACCATTCTGTCAATATAAAAGAACTTTTGATAGTCTGTTGTCACAAAATGGTAATATAACATAGTCGAGACCCGACATATATTTATTGCATGCAATTTAAAGCCTTTCATAAAAAGGAACTTTACAATTACTGGATGATATATGCAGTATGTAAGTAACCTAAATACAGCAAAGCCTTTCTCTATTAATATCTCTGATGTGCATACATTTTGGCACTGAGCTTCTAACTATTGAGTAAGGGAATCTGAAAATAGATACGTAGTTAAGAAGCGGAAAATAACGATTGTTTCTCTTTAGCAGTGAAAAAAGGTAAACAAGTTACAGAGACCTGGTAATAAATGTGGGAGGTAAAACAAGCATAGGAGGGTAGGAACTGTTTGTCACATTAAGTGTCGGATTCAGTTCTTGATTAGCAGGCTTTCTTTACAGAGAGGCAGATAATCAGAAGTAGCAGACATAAGAATTTTGAAGTCTTCAGGTGACATGGGGTGACTTGAAGAGATGGCATGTTACCTTATGTTGGGAACAGGTGGACTAGAAAGTGAATTAGCCAGTCAAAGCCAAGATGCCAAGATGTTTAGAGATCCTTTAGAGATGTTTGACCCACATACAATGCTGAGCAGCAGGTTTGAGTTTCACTACCTCCTTCTGGAAGCTATCATATGAAGAACAAATTTTAAAATAGTAATGTTAGGAGAGCCAAAGCTAACATTGCAATTCTCTAAAATTGCAACAAAATAACTGCATACTTTCTTCCCACCAAAATTCAACTAAGGTTAACATCATTGAGATTGACAAGAATGCCACAGCTTCTCTACCAGGAGAACCTGTATGCTCAGAAGATGAAAGACATTTGACAAATAATGCATTTGCATACTTTATCTTTCCCCTGGCAAACATTTGAGAAAACAACCACTTTGCCTGCTTAACAGTCAATTTGTTAGTCTCTAGAGAGGCAGAGGAGAAAAAATGCCTACTTTGTAACTTCACATTGATGACATCTTCCACTGTTACAGCACTAAGTACTAGATCTTATGAGAGGGGTGAGGTGGTTTTCAATGACAAGAGACAACTGCTTTAAATCTGTAGCTAGCTAAAAATGCCAACAATTGATCTACTTTTGATGTTCATGAATCCTAGACATGCAACTGGAATAAAATAGGTGCTATTGTGGTTTCAACCCCCCCTCTGAAATCACCAAAAATTGTCTTCATCATCATCATCATCATCATCAGCATCATCATCATCAATCAGGTGCACCCGAATTCATGACCAGCATTCTCCACCAGTCTCTGTTCTTCATTGATTTCTGAAGATTGGGTATTTGAAGACCTGTGTCTTTCTAGAGCAGGGTACCATAGTCGAGTGAAGGTCTGCCAACATTTCTGTAACCATGACGCAGTTTCCAAACCACTGTGAATGTTGCAGGTTCTGCACGACTTTGGGTAGGCTTCCATATAATTCTTTGTTTATAACAGGTTGCTTCCAATTGATGTTCTTAATATATGGAAGCATACAAGTGTAACAACCATTAACTTCCTTTTCTAGTGTTCTTGTCAGGGTCCATGTTTCCAATCCATAGAGCAGTATACTTTCAACTGTGGCACGAAAGAAATTGATTTTCTGTTTGCATAGTAGCAATGGCCTCCAGATGATGTCTAGTGCTTGGGTATCCTCGATGCTATCGGAAAGTAGTGCAATATCATCAGCATAGTCTGTGTTAGTTACATATGGGCCGGGTTATGCTTACTTCTGCTTTGTGAGATGGTGAGATGGTGTTCATTGTCTTTAATGACTGTTCTCATAACATAGTCTAATACTATGATGAACAGATATGGTGCAAGTGTGTTGTCCTGTAGGACAACAGTCTGCACTTCAAAGAAGTCCGTGCTTCCGTCTTCTGTTACTACTTGAGCCATAGTGTTAGTATACAAAATTGCTATAGCATTGATTTTGCTAATTGGGATGCTATATGCAGCAAGGACCTGAAAGATTTTCTCTCTGTTGATTGAGTCAAAGGTTTTGCGGAAGTTGACAAAAATTAGTACAGCTGGTAGGCTCTTAATCTTGACTTCTTCCAATGATGTGCCTGAACATTAAAATTTGGGTTATGGTTGAACGACCTTCTCTGAAACCATTCTAGTTTATCCACAGGATTTTTTCCATGCTAGGTTTGAGGCGGTTCAGGAGCATCTTGTCATAAAGTTTGACCACCACCAGAAGGAGGCTGATCCCTCAGTAGATTTCTCGATTGCTCAGTCCTCTTTTCTTTGGGATGGGCATTACTGCTGCAAGCTTCCATAGACTTGGGCAATCACCACTGTAAACTTTGTTACAGATTTCAAGTAGCTCATCTGAGAGTACACCTGTGTTCCATATTTCTGCTGGTATTTCGTCTAGGCCTGGTGTTTTCCCTGTGGACACAGACTTAATTGCATAAGTAAGTTCCTGCATTGTAAATTGGTTTGTGTCAATGGAAAGAATCTGCACTATAATAGTTTTTACTTCTTCATTGTCTTCATCTATTGGTTGTGTTTGGCCAAGAAGGAGTTTGAAGTGGCCTGCCAACTTTTGATTCTGTCTGATGGGCTATTCCCAGATACACGGCCACTTTTTGTGATTTTTCTTTTTGTTATTTCATGTATTGTATCCCATGCCAGTTTTGCTCATTTTTGAACCTGGGCTTGATCGATTGTATTGATTTTAGTTTGAATATAAGATTCTTTGTTGCTGTCATAGGCTTGTTTAAGCTCTGCCAGTGCCTCGTTTAGCAGTTTCTGATTACTTCTTCTAGTTTTTGTGTTATATACTCCATGCTTTCTTTACCTTCTGTATCTTCTGTTTAACTGTGATGTCATTCCATGGTAATCTTTTGTGTGGTCTTCTGCTTAATAGGGGTTGTGGCTGCAGCAGCTTTATTGTGTGCAGTTATTATGGATTGCTACATTGATTCAGCCGTACAGCTAGTGTCTGCCTCATTTCATATGGCAAATCGGTTTTAAACTTCAACTAGGTATTTTCTTTTAATTTCTTCATTTCCTAATGATTGCCAGTCCAGCCTGTTCTTTTTCAGTTTGGTTTTATTTGCACAAAGGCTAAGTTTCAATTTGGCAGTTGCTATGTGATGGTCAGATCCAACTGAACAGAATGTGCTATAAGCTTCACAATTTTTTGCACTGTTTTTCCATTTTCAGTTCAACAAAGTATAGTGGAACTGTGCTTCTTGTGAATTTGGGTACATGTGTGTCCATAACTTTCCTTTGCATTTCTGGTAAATAGTATTTAATGCTGTCGTTCCACATTCTTCAAGTGGATTTAGTAAAGCTAGTCCATTTGCATTTGTTCTTTTGTTGAAAGCCTTTCCACTACAGTCTTCAGAGCAGATTTTGGCATTCATATCCCCACCAATGATTAGAATGTTCTGTTTCGGTATAAATCTTATATAGTTAGACAATTAAATGTAGAAGTTGGTTATTTCTGTTTCTTCTGTTGTGTTAGTAGGACTATAGCAGAAAAGAATAGAAGTTTCTGGATTGCCATTGGAAGTTGCTGAGATGATTCTTAAATTAACTTTTTCTGTTTTTGTTAGTGCTCTGTATGCATGGGGACTGAGAAGAAAACCCAATTCCTCCAACAGATGTGTTTCTTTGGTTCTTTTCTGCCAAGCGTGTTATTAGCATCCACTCTTTGGTGACTAATGTGCATTTGATGTCTTCTGTGTGGTAGATCTGGTGTTCTTGGATACAAATTACACTTATTCCGTATTTTTCTGCTGAGCCTGTGAGTTCATGAAGATTTCTTTTGTGTGTAAGCATTCTTACATTAAACGTGAAGATCTTGATAATTGTCCTGTAGTTTATGAGACCATACCTTTGGTCTTATATTGAGGAATCCTTTCATAGTGCTAATCTGGTATAAATCTTAACCTT
Source organism: Carybdea cf. marsupialis auct. non (Linnaeus, 1758) (assembly GCA_010016065.2). NCBI lineage: Eukaryota > Metazoa > Cnidaria > Cubozoa > Carybdeida > Carybdeidae > Carybdea > Carybdea cf. marsupialis auct. non (Linnaeus, 1758). The sequence goes on along the minus strand of JAAAKL020000894.1, from coordinate 2,178 downwards.
CAACACATTTAGCTTAAATGATATGACAAGTGGACAAATTCATCTTTGTAATTCTTAGTTTTCAAATCATAAAAATGCTAAGAAACAAATATCAAATCTTCTGAAAACAATGTTTTGCAAGCAACAGCCAATCACAAAACAACATCAAGAACTCAAAAATTAATGGAGAATATAAACTGAAGACCTAAAAATGGAAAACAACTATGACATCATACAAATGAAAATTGAGATACATCTATACCCTATGTCTTGTCTACTGAACCAACCTAGAACTTAAAATATGTACATTATTTTTGTGCAGATATAGTCATGGTGGCTGTTAATATCATAAAAAGGGTAAATCACTAGTTCCTAGATTTACAACCCCTGGTCAACGGGCAACATCTAGCCAAACAATTGATATTGTCTGGTCCATAACATGCTTTGATTACAAACACTTTTCTATGTAGCAGCCCTCAGAGTCCCCAAATATATTTGCAGCCTTCTGAGGCAGATTTGACATGAAGAATGAGTTACAATAAGTAGATATGCATTTTAAGAAGAATTATGGAAGGTCTTCATAAAAAATAATTGCCTGTTATCACAAAATTTTCCTATTCTATTGACAAGATCATCTGTATTAATACTCCACACTAATGCATCCCACAAAACATCACAAATGCTATTAAAGTGTCACCACAAACAGAGTCACAGTTTGCAAATGATGGTAGTTTTCCAGTAACAAAAGGGGTACTCCAAGGTGACATGCTTGTCCCATTAATTTTCATACTGCATCAGATTTAATATATAAAGCAAATCATAAATGGTGATGATGAAATTACAATAAACAAAGCCCCTAACTTACAAAACACTCAAGACTAGACTTGTAGATAACATAACATATCTCTTTAACCCGTTTGGCCCACAAGAGCCCAGCATCATGCTGGCATGATGGCATTTTTTTGGTCCTAAAGCACAGTATCACTGCCATACTTGGCACATAAAACATGTATTCATTAGCTTTCTTTCGGCACCAAATATGTCCCAGGTTGTCATAGCAAATTTTTGAGAAATCTTTCAATAAATGAACAAGTTCAATGGAATTGTCACATCAACTGAAAAAATGCAATTCAAAAGTGGACAATGAATTGTTGGCTTACTACAAAAATGATCACTTAGGAACACCTACATTCAAAAGAGTTGTCAATAAGAAAATGATAAACTTTCAAGGTCTGAGGATGAGGATCTTAGAGAAAGTGGGGAAAGTTAGGAAAGTTCAACAGGCTGAACAACAATAATGATTGGCTTCAAAAAGTAGTTTCAATGAAAAGACTGGGCAAATTAATGCTACAGATGTATACATGTATACTGATACATCAGTCATTGGACTGCATTTTGCTAATAATTAACCTGTCTGTTATATACTTGATGTAACCACTTATCAAGTGGCACCTTGGAAAAAATTTTTAACTGAACCGTGTTGTCACCAAGCCAAGTGAAAGGATGACATTGTCTCAGCTTAAATAAAGATTTCTTTTAACATACAAACTTTTATGAGTATCATCAGGTTTCCTTATGTGGTTGATTAATTGGTGAAAGACTCAATCTGTCAGTTGAGAGTTGCTTCATATATAACTTGGGACCCTTTGTTTAGGTGCCAAAATCACAACCTGGTTTTTGCTCCGACAATAATGAAAAGGACGTGTCAGACAAGTGTTATAATTTCTGCCGGAGGTACATTGTACACTGTTAAATTGATTTGTCAAATTCAGATTGTTTGGGCAATAATATCATTGTACCCCCTATCATAACTGAAGCGGTTCAATCGAATTACATTTTTTTTCTTCGCAGTGACAGTGATTGCTGTGACTTCTAATGGCTTCATTGTTATTGTCTCACATCAAAGTTTTTGCTCCGGTGTTGTTAATTTCACTGGTTTAACAGGACTTTCTGTATCGTTTCAAGAGTTTCTTTTACAAAGTGAGAGTCGTATCATCCTGATTCAAGGTATGTTTACCACAAATAGACTTTATTATATTTATTTTTCATACTATTTGGAAAGGAAGATTTCTAATAGTAAAAACAAAGGGTACGGGTGGGAGGAGGCTTATGTCCACAAAGCAGTTCTGGAACGTGATAAATTGGACTTTTTTTATTTGCCGAACAAATATATCAATATTTTTCAAACTCTAAGCTTGC
>JAAAKL020000893.1:14481-26173 GCA_010016065.2 Carybdea cf. marsupialis auct. non (Linnaeus, 1758) | reverse complement strand
TTATGTCATGAATTTGCCACCCCACCCCACCCCTGAGATTTCATTCTCCATATTAGTTCTGAACATATTATCAAAGACGGCGTCCCTTTAAGAGCAAGAACAAGTCTTGTTCGGGTGCGCAGAGTTTATAGGTGTTAATTCCGGCGCCAAACTGTAACATCATTTGCAACGTGAAGGTTTCATCGCACGACCAACAGTACGTGGCCCGAGTGGAAGGAGCAACAAATCTGATCTTCACATCAAGTAGTTACTGTTGCTAGACAAAGCAGGACTACACGTTAAAGATGTTATCCTTTCTTTCACTCTCCAAGTAGGGCTACTCTATTCGAACATGAGGGTTTACACACAGACAATAACGTATCGTCGTCTATGGCCTCTGTCTTCGACCTTCGTATTTTCATCTTTGGCTGAAAGATTGGTCTAGTGTTGTGGATTAGTTTCTCTGACATATTGGCAGTCGCCTTGACGGCTTCATTAAAACAATTTACAGCATGTCGTTTATTTAATTGATTAAGATAGATCACAATAGCAAAATGAAAACATGGAACTTCTAATTTAGTGTATCAAGAACATAATCCGAAATAACCACAAAACATCAGTATAAGCCAATTTGTGTACAAAACGTATAATAAAGGGCCTAGCAAAGTGTTAATGGAGGACCATAGAGATGGACCTTTGACTTCTGATATCATTGTCTATTACCTTATTCATATATAGAATAGTTCATCAAACGAAAAATTCAATTCTAGTAGTTATGAAGACGTGTCCTCGGTAAGGTCATATGATATCGAGGTGGTCTTACACATCATGGTAGGATCGCCATCGACAAAAAAAGTCATGTCAAATAAACAACCTGCAAAGACAAGCTCATCTTAAAACCTTGACTCTCGCATCTTTGTATATTCTTGCACTTGCTGTTCATTTCCTCCATTCTTAAACTTGCTGTATATCCCTTCCATTCTTACACTTGTTGAATATGTCCCCCATTCTTACACTTGTTGTATAACTCTTCCATCCATACACTTGCTGTTCATTTCCTCCATTCTTACACTTGTTGAATATCTCCCCCATTCTTACACTTGTTGTATAACTCTTCCATCCATACACTTGCTGTACATTTCCTCCATTCTTACACTTGCTGTATATCTCCTCCATTCTTACACTTGCTGTATATCTCCTCCATTCTTACACTTGCTGTATATCTCCTCCATTCTTACATTTGTTGTATATCTCCTTCATTCTTACATTTGTTGTATATATTCTCCATTCTTACACTTGCTGTATATCTCCTCCAGTCTTACACCTGCTGTATATCTCCTTCATTCTTACATTTGTTGTATATCTCCTCCATTCTTACACTTGTTATATATCTCCTCCATTCTTACACTTGCTGTATATCTCCTTCATTCTTACATTTGCTGTATATCTCCTTCATTCCTACACTTGTTGTATATCCTCTCCATTCTTACACTTGTTGTATATCCCCTCTATTCTTACACTTGTTGTATATTGGCCAAAATGTTTTTAATTGATTATGGCTCATGTTTACGTATACCATCGAACACGTTAGCCGTCAACAAAAGCATGGAATTATAATACCTTATTCTGCGCGTATGATTATTTGCAACTCTCTTCCCAATATAAATATGCTGGTCAAATAGAGTCATTGAAATACTTGTTCCGTATCTGTCAGGTATTACACAGAGAATAGTAACACAACTATTCACATGTAGTTGTTAAGTTTCTCTTCCACATTAGCATCCTGACTAATGTTTGCTTACATGCTTTCAAAATGTCGCTCCTTAAGCTTGCCTCACTCAGTTTCCTTCTACTCTATTTGAGCCTTTCAAAAAGTTCCTCTCCACCATGAACCCCATGATACATTTTCGAACACGCCAACACGTAGAATTTCCCCTCTTTCTCTTCCATTAACGATAAGAGATGATCCTGTTTCTAGTAATGTGCTCTAGTACACATAACCTCCTATCAAAACACATGATATAGATGTACCATCCTTGGATCTGATGGAAAACTTCACATATTTCATACAACGTGTTTTCTGCACCCAAGAGGGAATAATGGCATGACAACAACTTAGACTGCATCACCTGTGCAATACTCACCTGCTTTGTGCATCTGGCATTCGCCTGCAACTAGGGTTTCTGTTGCCATGGTACCGCGGGACGTTGTGGATGCAATTCGTAGAGGTGAACTAAGTAGAAAGACAGAATGAGGTCATAATAAACTAACATTCAACAAAAAATACAACGGATTTATCAGGATCGTAGATTTCTTTATTAAAAAGTCTTCGTCGGCACCTTTTTCATCTAAGTAAGTTTAAAATTAAAATATGACATTTTAAAATGATTTTCAACCGAAAGATAAATTACTGTTGGAAAGTATCCGTGTAAAGTATGGATATTCTGTTTCTAAGGGTTAACCAGTGATATGAGATAGTGGAGAAGCACAGCTTAACATAAGGGAGGACTTCTCTTGGGCAGTTGTATAATCGAACAGTGAGGCCTAGATGTTATTGTTAGCACGAACAGTGGAGACGTGAAGTGAGGTCGGTCAGGGCTAACAACTGCTTCCTGAAGGTGATCATACTATTGCGAAAAACAGTAATGAGGTTAAAAGAGGTGTTTCCGTTCCGCGTTAGTGAAAATTAAATTGTCATGATCAATGGAAACAAAGATCTTTAGTATTCTGTCCGTTAAATGTGCAGGGGAGGGGGAGGTCTCGCAATCAGCCCACCACAGAGAGGAGGGCGACTCGCAATCAGTGCCGCAAAACTTGCTTTGATATCCTTTTACTGCTTTTTCCGCATCTGCAGTTCTTAAGTTTAAGATTTCTTAGTTTCTTGATCGATCAACGTCTGTTTGCAATGCTAAAATTGTCCGTTTGACAATCCTTCATTCCAGGGTAAAAGATCTCTTTCAGAGATCAGATCTGGATCAGACATTAAATCAATATATATGAAATAGCTGCATTTCATTATGGAATCCGAAATTTCAGTTTAAGAGATTAAAGTGTGTACTTACTTGATTGCAAGTAAGCGGGGTCACAGGCAATTTGTAACCTAAGCACCTAATTGGTAAAAAATTAAATTTCCAGCACAGGGTGGTCTTGTGTCCTTAACAAAGCCTTCTCAAAACATTAGAAATGAAAACTATGGGGTCACGATTCGAATGTAAGATGCACTTAAAAAGGCCTTCATAAGTTAAATCACTCTGCGACCAATTTTTGACGGTCAACGCTCCCAAGTAGGGGATCCGTGACAGTGCATCAGTATGTGCATAATCGAAATATTAAGAAAGGTTTTCATATCCTTTCATCGAATTTGTTTATTAAATCTGTGTGTTATGCGCTCAGTTTACATTAACGAGTCATTTGTATCATTAAGTTGACTGATGTTTGGCTTCCAAAGATCGGTTGATGCGAGATATCCCAAAGGGAGGTGCCTAACTTCTTAACAAGAAAAGAAGAAAAAACAGTAAATAAAGTAAACAGGCCATGCGGCTGCTAGTTGGGAAGCAAAAGACAATAATTTCGATCATAAAAACAAATCACTAGTTAACACTTGATCGTATTTTTATTGTCTAATAATTTTAAAATATAATAGACAATCTAATTCAATCCAAATACCCTCTTCAGTAGCTTACCAAACAAATTTACTCTAAAATCAAAGACGATCTCTTTGACGCAAGGTAATTTAAAGTAAATATGTACCTTGTTACCTGAAATTGGCGCAGGCCCTAAAAAACTATAGCCATCTATGTCAGCAACACAAAATGACGGTAAGTAGAGTGACGACACTACTTCTCCGAGTTAAAGACTCAAACACGATTTTTGTTCTTTTCAGTACCATTCTTTCTTTCAAGCTGTGGCGTTTTAGGACATTTGGATCGCTGCGCGGGAGTGCACTATTACGACTGCATTAAAAACTGTACCTCGCACTAGCGCCTGGAACATATTTGTAGGAAGCGTGCACCCGGAGTAGGAGAAAAGGCGTTACCTTTGTGGCGGGTTCCACCCAAGCATACAAATATCGTCTATTAATCACATGTTAAGGAATAAATTATTGAGTACCAAATGTGCGCCTTAATTGCGGATATTGCAAAAAAATTTGGAGATTTCAAAATGGCTCATCTGCTCTCAGAAAACGTTATTACAGTGGACAAAAAATCTGCAACAGTTATAACGCAAAGCTTTTCGCTGAGTTTTTGGCGCCATTCTGAGAAAATATGACAACTGCAGGACTGCAATATGAATGTTAATTATAGCTGTGTTATGTCGTAAAATTGCTGTAGTGCGCTATTGCAATTGTTTTACTGTGAGGAAGAGCGCATTGGTCAGGGACGCAGGTCTAATCCGCATCAATCGATTAATGTAGTTCTAACATAATTTATTTTGTTTGAATAGACAAAACATTTTATAACCTAAAACTGGTGCATGTCAATGTTTCAAGTATGAACTTCTAAGCAAAGATAATACGATTGGTGTACCCTGATCAACTAATCATATAATGATATCATGCTTAATCTTAGTTTCACAATCTATTAAACTTTTATCGATTTAGCTACCTACCTAGTCATAAAGTGCTACCTGTGACAAAAAGCTATTCTATCGTAAAGTGCAATATGCAACGCAGTGCCTGCATCGGATATTAATATGCAACGCAGTGCCTGCATCGGGTATTAATATGCAACGCAGTGCCTGCATCGGGTATTAATTCGCAACGCAGTGCCTTCACCGGGTATTAATATGCAACGCAGTGCCTTCACCGGGTATTAATATGCAACGCAGTGCCTGCATCGGGTATTAATATGCAACGCAGTGCCTGCATCGGATATTAATATGCAACGCAGTGCCTGCATCGGGTATTAATTCGCAACGCAGTGCCTGCATCGGGTATTAATATCGGTTGAAAAGTGTTTTTATCTTGAATATTAAGAAATGGAACCTTTCATAAGACCAAAACTTGAGGGCTATTCTCAGATGCCTGTGAATGACACTGATGTTACTGTACCCACGAGCGCTCGATCAAACTTGAAGTGCAAATGAGATCGTATGATTCCTATTTCCTCCTTGATATTTTATGTATTTTGAGTTGCTTTTCCATGAATGGATGTAACTATTTGAAATTAAGAAGATGCTTCAGTAGGGGCTTCTCTTGTTTGATCAGACATTAAGTATAGGTACCACTTATTTTAGTAAGTGGCATGACATGAACAATGTTTCTGAAACAGTGCAGTCTTCTTGAAGGCAACTGTGTCACGGAAACTTTAGAAGCCTTTAGGCCTACATGAATCACTAAGCAAACCACTTATGATAATCAATTGGTTACAATTTTGGATCTCAACACCGGTTTGTCTTAATAAATTAGTAACAACGAGACTATCATATTATCGTAAATCATACATACTTACACAAATGCACTGAGCATCCACTGTGATGACGACAAGAAGGAGGTTCCATAGCTGGGAAACATATCCGACTTTATGGTTCCTCTACTGGCATTCATTTAATCATTTAGGAGATTTAAAAGCATCAAGATTAGAATACAATGATATTCATAAATTAAATGTTATCATGTTGTATGATACACAGTTTAACAGAGATCAATTATCACTTTACTGGCTAGTATCTTTTCTACTTTTATATATTTTAACGAATTTTTACAAGGCATGTGTGTGTATGTTTAGGGATGTTCGTAAAGTATACGTCTGTGTTTAGAAATACTCTGTTTTAATATTGACAATGGAGAAAATAACGATGGTGGTACCAACGAGGAGGAGGAGGTAGATAGTGGTGATGGTGGTGGCACTGATAATGATGCTGCTGTTGCTGATGATGAAGATGATGATGATGATGATGATGATGATGATGATGATGATGATGATGATGATGATGATGATGATGATGATGATGATGAAGATGATGGTGATGATGATGATGATGATGATAACGATGATGATGATGAAGAAGAAGAAGAAGAAGAAGAAGAAGAAGCATCAGGCAAATCAGACAAAGGGAAGCATTGTGAAAGTTTATAAGTACTGAAATAAATTAAAATACAAATAACAATCACGAAGAAAGGAAGGGAGGAGGAAAAAGGAGGGAGGAAAAATGGCCGTGTATAAACTGCCACCAATCATTCTTCTTAACAAAGCAGAAGCCTGAAGAAACCTAAGTAGCAGTATTAATGAGGAAGTCTGTTGATGCCATAAGGGAGTATGCCACCCCTGTTTGCTTTCTATCGGTCAGTTTTCTTAACAGATGAAGGCATTGACATAAATGGCCAAATAATATGACCACTGTAAGAAAACTATTCAACTTTTGTAGTATATTCCAACGGAAAACAGCGTATTTAACAGGGCTTCACTTTTGCAATATGGATGTTCAAATACTTAACCATCTAATGATCGATACAAAACAATTTATGATAACGCTAGATTGAGCTTTCTTACTAAATAGTTCAGACGTACTAATCGGTTGTACAGTTTGAAGACTAGCAATCTGTACATGAACATTATAAAAGAGTAAGGCACATCGAGAAAAATTGATCTTTAAATTTACGTGCAGGATTAAGATAATGGTTTGCACCACATGACAACTTTAGAAGTTGATGATTCACGAGGCTAACGCCTCAGCCAAGTGTGAAAGATGCAGGGTAACAAGAAATGAAATGACCATCATGAATGTCAATGAGAACAAGCATGAGATTAAAAATGAATATAACACAACAAAGAATATGTTCAACACTATTTCTTAGAGTTGTGGATATATTTAAAGGTATTACAAAACACTGGATCAAACATCAAGCTAAGTTCAAATTCTAAACTAACATAATAAAATCCCTCACAACATCTCGAATGAATCGATGGCAATTTCAAGGAGCGCTGTTGACTTCTGCATGATAGAATTATCAAAGTAGTACATTAAGTTTACTTATGCAACAGAAGGATTCGGGAATTTGCGTGCATCGAGTGATCAAAGAGTCAAAAGTGTTATGTGTGAGTATCCAAGTAGTAATAAGTAGAGAGCATAAACCTAAATGATTACATTTTAGAAAGGCAACGCCTTGAAATGGAAAAGGAGCGATATCTGGTTAACTAGTTCATCTTTTCTCAGCTGGGCATGCGAAGATATTCATCGTTTTAAACTCGTTTGCTCGCACTGTGGGTACCAGGGCCATCAAAGTTACGTATTCTAAGCTTCCAACACATTCGATATTTAGAAACAATGGTAATAAGGGAGAGCAAGTAAGAGGTTCCAAAAAAGACAGAGACATAGTTCATGGACAATCGAAATTCTCAACTTAAGTACGCTTGGAAAAGTGCTCTTAGCAAAGCAGAATCAGAACTTTTCTGTACAAAAGAATATGTGTTTCACAATACAGTAAGGGAAAAGAATAAAAGAGTAACAAAACTAACGAAAATAACACCATAATGAGCAACTAAAAGAGCAACAGGGACAAAAGGAAACGAAGATAGACAATAAACACTCCTTTTACGTTAGTTATAGGGCATGAGCTCAATTTGAAAACAATTTTCCTCCTGAAACTCATGACTCCTGCTAATGAGAACTGGATCTATGTATCCTATCCAAAGGCAAGATAATACGGTTTACCTGCTAGTTGAGGTGTCAGCACTTAGTACCACATATAAATTGTCAATGGTTACACGTAGAAAAATAAGAGCATCTTTCTATTAAGCGGAAGAGGTCTGAAATAGGGAATCGACACTTGTAAAGGTCTACTAATCAATGCGTATGGTAATGGTACATCTACATTCCTCAATTCTCTACAATTTCGTTAAATCCGTTACTATAACTGACCTCTTGGAGGCGCGCTAAGAAACACAAGGATTTGCAATCTAATGAAAAGGAATACCAGATATCGAGTTAAATTGCACTGCGATGCTTCTGGTGCAGCCCATAGTGGTACTCTATAAGAGGCTAAAACATCCTAGTTTGTATAATGGAAGAAATGGAGTAGGCCTTTCATTCTGTCCTTCTTCAATGTCTTTTTTAAGGTTCCTAGATAACATGACATTGAAGGTAATAGTCTCTATCGAAGAGTGAATGCAATTGTATATTTATCTTCATTAGCATCAGCAAATTCCACACAGTTCCTTTCGAAATTAGCACTAAGGAAGTCTCTTGACAACAATTATTTAGTACATATGATCACTACTCTGAAATACTTGCTAGTTGATGAAGTCAGGTCAACGAAATGTGAAGCTGATTCCTCTTTAGTCTCCTTACAACGTCAGCTTTCTACGCAACATGTACGCATTTTAAACAAGTGCTCCTTCAGTCCTTCGATGTGCTACTCTAACAGCTCTAAAAGTACGTACGAGCCACAGTAAACAGAGGAAAGAAAGAAGTCAAGGGAGAGCATTCAAATGTTTCATAAAATAAGAACTTGTATATGCATAGAGGTCAATACCATTATTTTTCTGCATGAGAACATGAGTAATGGGTGGCTGAACTAGCATGATGATTATTGTTAATAAAAACAATCAGTGACAGTAATACGAAGAATTCTACAATAAAGTGGGTAGTTTATTATTTAACCATATCAGATGTCAACGATTTTGAATGAAACACGAATGCGCTACCGTTAACACGCGTAGTTCCGTTAGTATTAATTTATTAGGAGTACAAATTCCATTACTTTAAGATTTTCTTTATGAGCAATTCTTGTTGCCGTTACTGACCTGTAGTAGTAGCATTTTAATCCTGGACTTAATTTGCTGTTGAAACACCGTCCTTGGGTCATATTCACTGGAACCCAGATCGAGGCAAAGCACACATATTGTATGGCGCCTAGGGAAAAAGGATGGTATCGTGCCAGACGGGTCCACTGATCTCTAACTAACATTGGATCGAGCAAGAAATTGTAAATAGTCAGGTCTTAAAAGCCTTGCAAATCAGTACCATCTTAGCTGCATTGAGTCTGGCACTGCTTCCCATGGTTGGTCAATACATTACTTCACTCCGTATACTTCTCATCGCACGAATTTTCGGCTCAATGAAGGACAACATGGTTATAAAGCTACAGCAAAATAAAGTCAATTTCATATTTGCTACGTCTTAAGATGGCCTTCAAGCCAAGGTAGCATTATCCACCTTGCAGTAATATATTTAACAGAGGAAGGGGATTTCTAAGAAGCCAACAAATGAAAGTAGTCCTTCTTGGTAAAATAGTATCCTGACGTTGCCCTTTAGGCCTTTTAAGATGAATTTCTTGGGGTTCTAAATAGTCCCACAGTACTGAAGTGCTACACAGACCCATACAAAGTACTGTTCCCCCTCCCCCTCCTCCTCCTCTTATCTCTGTCTATAACACTTTAATTCCCTGCTTGACTACTCTCTGCAAAGGGCAACCAACGGCGGCTGAAATCACTTCATCAGTTCCTATCTATTAGTTGCTCGATCCACTTCCTTCTTAAAGATCAGTGTAAGGGTCAACATTACAGCTGTCTACAAACGTTGATAAAAACAGTTTGCATAATAAAGGTGCAATTGATTTATGCGCATATTTATGCATATCAGTGTATGTTTATGCAACAAGGATGTTAAATGTTTATGTTCTGATTCAACAATATGGGTATTATCAGAGATTACAGCTATTATTTCATTTATAAAAGGGGGCCGTTATTGGTCGGCATATTTCCATTTATTAGGTCCACTTCGCCAAAAACAGCCACTTCTGATGCATCATCATTTGAGACCAAACGGTCCCGAGGTACAAGGTAGAGGAAAAGTTGATGACGTAATATCAAGCAAGAAATTATCCCTTTCGTGTGGCAAAAGTAACGCCACATCACTCATTTTTAATCTGAAATTGGTCCTTTAAGCTTACACGATCTCCCAGCATGAAGTTGTCCCATTGCCTGTGTAAAATAATAAATGAAACGTCAAAATGCACCGACTTCACAAAATTGTTTTCAGATTATATTTACATAAGATAAGTAATGCCCCCTAAGGATCATAAAATATTCTTACCATTAATATGTCTGGAAGGGGTAGTTCTCGATCGGTGATTTTGTTGCTGTTGAAAGAAACCAATAAAGCCATCAATACATTTCCCTTCACAATTTGTGACTAAAAAAATGATTTACAAATGACAATTTTTCCCTCTGAACGTTCCTGAACATTTTAGTCATTTTGTACTATAACTTTATAAAAATACAATGCTTTTCGCAGCAATAAGCCCAGTGCCGTTTCTAAGGGTGAGGGGTTTAAAAGGGACTATGCCCCACAATTTGTTTGCAATTGCGTAAATTGAGTCTTCTTGTCATGACTTTATGAGCTAGGAAACTGCAATGCTCATACATCATTGCACACGTATAACCATTGCATACGTCTCAAATATTTTCTAGGTCGATAGTGATCTCAGTTCTCTATGTTTATTTTGTCATGCAAAAGCAAAGAGGGCTTTCAGGAAGATTTTAATGTTGTTAAATACGATTTCACGAAATTTTGAAAAAAGTGCAATATAGCTGAAAAGGGAAGATTAAATTTCTTAATCTGATTATGATTTCTGTACAAGAATATGTACCAAATGGAAATTTCATAAATTTTATTACTAGTAACGTCATCAATTTATCAAAAAGGGTTTTTCACGGCGGAGGTCTCAGTACTGTAACTGATACGACCTAACACAGTGAACAGGGCAACATCAATACAAGCAGCAAGGATACGTATAAGTCAACAGTTACGATAAAAAAAAATCAAACCTTCTTACCCTGCAGTTGAAAAGAAGTACAAATTGCTGACGAAGTCGCTATTGTCATTTTCAGACCAATCCTGATATATGAGTTCTTGACATCAGCTCAGGAATCACACTTAACAAAGAAAAAGGTGATAGATCAATTTTTAATACACATTTCAATGGTTACCAGACTGGGAAAGTTACATCTGCCTTTAAATGGGTTTGCGAGTCCATGGGGAGTTTCAAATCAGTCACTTTCTTTTCTATCACTGTTAATACGTACACCTTGGAATCAAACCGTCTACTACCTTTAAGTTACTACATCTCGTCCGTTTTGGATTCACTTCACCCGCCCCTCAAGAAAGAATTTAGATTTTTAGAAAGCACCGCATGTCAGCCACATAAGACTCTACTAATAGTCAAGCTTACGTTCTAGTGCCGTTGGTCTACGGACTGGGGCTACATTCTGGGGCAAAGATGGACATCTTGATAGAAAGTCAATTGAACACTAGCTGCTTTAACACGAGAGCACAACAAGGAAAGAGGCAACAAAGACACCCGCATGTATTGTACATAAAACAAACATGAAACCACAAGAAGGAAAGAAGCAATGAACACAGTGGCATTATTGTACATATCACTAACATAACAGCAAAAGAAGGAAAGAAGCAATGAACACAGTGGCATTACTGTACATATCACTCACACGAGAGCACAAGGAGGAAAGAAGCAATGAACACAGTGGCATTATTGTACATATCACTCACATAACGGCACAAGAAGGACAGAAGCAATGAACACAGTGGCATTATTGTACATATCACTCACATAACAGCACAAGAAGTAAAAAAGCAATGAACACAGTGGCATGTATTGTACATATCACAAACATGAGAGCACAAGAAGGAAAGAAGCAATGAACACAGTGGCATTATTGTACATATCACTCACATAACAGCACAAGAAGGA
>JAAAKL020000893.1:0-14381 GCA_010016065.2 Carybdea cf. marsupialis auct. non (Linnaeus, 1758) | reverse complement strand
GAGAGCACAAGAAGGAAAGAAGCAATGAACACAGTGGCATTATTGTACATATCACTCACATAACAGCACAAGAAGGACAGAAGCAATGAACACAGTGGCATCTATTGTACATATCACAAACATGAGAGCACAAGAAGGAAAGAAGCAATGAAGACAGTGGCATTATTGTGCATATCACAAACATGAGAGCACAAGAAGGAAAGAAGCAATGAACACAGTGGCATCTATTGTACATATCACTCTCATGACAGCACAATAAGGAAAGATGCAACGAAGACAGTGGCATGTATTGTACATATCATTCACATGACAGCACAAGAAGTAAAAAAGCAATGAAGACAGCGGCATGTATTGTACATAGCATTCACATGACAGCACAAGGAGGAAAGAAGGAACGAAGACTGTGGTATGTATTGTACATAGCATTCACATGACAGCACAAGAAGTAAAAAAGCAATGAAGACAGCGGCATGTATTGTACATATCATTCACATGACAGCACAAGGAGGAAAGAAGCAACGAAGACTGTGGTATGTATTGTACATATCAATCACTTGACAGCAAAAGAAGTAAAAAGGCTATGAAGACAGTGGCATGTATTGTACATATTACTCACATCAGAGCACAAGAAGGAAAGAAGCAATGAACACAGTGGCATTATTGTACATATCACTCACATGACAACGACGATGACAACTGCATGCATGTTAAATGTTACTAAAAATGGTTACTATCATTACGAACAAGGACAACCCAGTACATAAACGTTCCGAACTAGTTTCAGAATGTTCAACAGGCCATCATGAGAAGTTTTTGTTGCCAAGAAATACTAATGTAAATAGCACAGCTTTATAAATGGATGATTATGCAAAATTTATGCACGTGCGTAGATACATAATTATGCTTGTTGTATATAAATATCTATGTGGATCAGTGTGTACACACTTAAGATTGATGTAGGTGGAAATCCGTACAGTCAGATATCAACTTTCTTTATGACGCACACAACGAACGTCTTATTTTCAAAAGTTGTCTATTTATTATCTACACTCTAGCACAGCTATCTATTTACTAAATGTTATGGGTAACGGTCAACTGATACGAAGAAATATTGTGTGTGTATGACGTTGCGAGGAAGTAATTTGTAAGTAGTAAATGCTTATGCAACAGCAGGACATTAAACCAGTTCTTTAAAAAGATTGGAAACATCGCGATCTTTTCTAAATCATCACACTATTTCAATTTGGTCCGTTACTAAACATCTATTTATGGCAAAGCAAGAGATGTATGTACATCCTATCGGGAGAATATTTGTCACTAAGCACAATAAGATATTCTATAGTGTCCAGTCATCCGGAATATTTACAAGCCTGACTTCTCATTATGATTCCGTTATCAATTAAATATTCACTACATCATAAAAGTGTCACGTGTAATAAAACAAAGACCAACGCAACGTCTTTTCGCACTGTCTCCTCGCACCCTGTCAAGTTGGTCTCCAGTTCATAGCACTCAATAATAGCACTCAATCACGATAGCATCGACTAAAAACTACGACCAGGATCGAAGTATACTGTGTTTTGTCTTCGTTACTAAACCACACGCTCTCTATTAGGGTCTTTATTTAGAATTTGCGGTTTCCTAACAGAGCTTGGCAAGACATCAAAAGAAGATCCCCTCAGACATACCTTGGCGTCCTATGCTAACATAAATAATGCTGCCATGCGCCTTTACGATTTTAATTGTACCAACAAAAATTAAATGATGTAATGCTGTCACTTTCCAATGAAGTGGCAACAATCCATATGGCACATACCACTTTTTCTAGTGGTTTCCATGAACTAGCGAACCTTGCTTTGTGATCAAACATTAGCAGAGAGTAAAACTGCTCTCCTGTACATTTAAACACGCATTGAAAGCTGTACAAGATACACTATGGCTGTGGTACTAAGGCCCTGATGTACTAATGTAACAAAAAACCAACAAAAACTTCTCTTAATTAACGATCATCTGGCGAAGTCTTGGTTATCGACGTAATTGCGTCCAATCGATGGTTCATCATTATCCACTGTGTTAGTATTCTGTCACGGCTGTCTGCAAGTTTTCTCACTATTAACCTCTCGTCCAAAACATACATGTCACATACTTGATCATAGAAGTTCAACATTTTATCGCTCAGTGAACAACTGGATACAACTGGAGTCACTCGACATGTTGGCGTTGAAGCTTTGGTCTGATTCTCCCTTGACCCTCAAACGCCTAAAGGAGTAACGGTTTTGTTTCACAAGATTATGCTATCTCAAGTCGACCATAAAAATAATGCCGATGAATAGGATTACTAAACTGATCCTTAAACGAGAGAACGGTCGAGCTGGTAGTAGACCGTCTTCAAGTGAAAGACAGCATTATGCAGTTTCTTTCGACTCTCACTTACAGCAGCAACTACGCGTCAATATCATCATGGCTTCAACACACAGCCTGAAGCATGGATTCACGACATCATAATTACACTAAAACGACGCATTGAGGTCGGACAGGACCTACAAAGTCACTACGCAGCGATATGAAACATAAAACGTCTGTAGACAGCAGTGCACTCTGCATGTACCATCTGGTCTTGGTGATAATGTATTACGTTATGTGGATAATTAGGATAACGGTCACTGTCCACGTTTGAGATCTAGTCTGCCCATACTAAGAGAGTCCTGCTCACAGGCAAAGTGCTGTGCTGAACTATCAAAAGCACTGTTTTACGGCTGTTGATCACTGTTCATTTCCGTAATTAATGACAAAATAAAAATAGGCTAGAAGCACGGAATAATGTTTAGGTTGAATAGTCTAGGATATCAGAATCCACTACACGAGTGCGAGATGACAATCTGCCTAACAATATCGTCAAGAGAAATCAGAGAATTTTTATCTGCTATAAATACACAATACAACAGTACCTCTAGCGGCAGTAGTTAAAATATGTGCATTTAATGGTCGAAGAATGTTTCACCTTGTTGCAACACTTCTGACACTGGCTAAAGATGCTGTCACTTTATCAGACATATCTCAGAAAAAAATTCTAAAAAATTCTGAGATTTTTTTTTTAAAAGATGTAAAGGTGAACTAACCGAATAACGTTAAGGTAGGCAACAATAGTAAAAAAACAATTGATGATTTATAGTCTACAGGGGAAAGTAATGGAACACTACTATTAACTACTATTAGATTGAATTGTTAATTATGCCAAAATCAGTATTGACTGTTAATGCTATGCCATCAACACTTAAGGTGCAAGTTGTGAATTTACCATGTTCTGGCGGCTGATCAAGTTGACTAGTTCTTCAACTGAAATTTTCGATGCCCATTATACATACATCAAAGTGGTGTACGCGTATATGTGGAGGGAAAGCGATGACGTCACAAATCAAAAAATTTAGAAATAGTACGATTTGACTCCAGATATCTAAAGGCAACCCTGAAATAGGCTATTTCCCAAATAGCAGACCTGTAGTGTATATAGTTTTTAAACTAGAGGCGTTTGAATCTCAAAAATCTCTGGTCAAAACTCTGTTGATATTCCTTGGTTCCTTAGGTTAGGAACCAGCATTAAATAATAGGGTTTTGTTAGAGAGATTCATAACTTTGAAACCTGATATCTCGGTGTTGAGAAAGGGCATTACTCTCAATTTTGGCCATTGGCGTTCTCATTAACATGAAAATTAACTTTTTTTCCCCGTTATTCAAAAATCTTCAAAATCGTGACGTCACACTTTCCCACAGCATTGGTCCATTGATACCATCGCACTCTCTACAACATTGACTAATTCTTACAAAAAAATCTTGTTCATCCAAATCCAAAACGAATGCCGTGTCTCGATTCTCTTAAATGTCACGGGAGGGTATCCTTTAAAAGGATCCAATTAAACAACGAAATATTAAATTGATTTCAATGGTTAAAATGGAAATCATGCTTAAACCTTTCCATCCATTTACGTCACGAATCCGAAGTAACTTACACAAAAAAGATGTGAAAATTAGAAACAAGCACTTAGTTTGTTCTGTCACACTACTAATCGTTGTAGTTTCTTCGGATGCCTGGAAAATCCGTACTATGTATGTCGTGTGATACTTATACTGGTGCCAATCCTTTGTAGGCCTCCAACCCTCTGGAAATAACATCTTCCATGAGGTCAGTTTACCATACCCTTATACCCAGGGGAGAAAAACAAAAGCAAAGGGATCGGGAAGAGGATTTACGATGCCGACGGGGAAGACGACAACAAGTAAAAGGACGAGAATACAGTAAGGGGACGAGGGGGAAGGCTCAGGAAAGTATAAGATCTGGGGCGTGAGGGGACGATTAGAAGAAAGAGGGAAGCAATGGAAAAAATAACGAGGAAAAGAAGGATTACGAAAGAAAGAACGAGGGCGCCGACGATCAGTTTGATGATGACTTTAAGGATGATGGTAATGCTCATGTAGATGATATGTCAAAAATGTGATGAACAAGGTAAAAATACTAACAATGCTCCACTTCAATTTGAAGTGAAAATGTCGCTAACGAAATCCCGGCGTAAAGATGTTCACTTTTCTCTAGTATTTCTTCGAATTTATGTTCTCAAATCCTCTCTTCTGGATGACACAATGTTCCATTTTGGAAAATCATGCGGCAATCACGTAGTTACATTCATCATTTGATACTTCCAAAAACACGTTGAGAGGGAAAAAAATCAGCGTCTTCAGATTATGTTGAACATGTGCTGAAAAATGTCTCTTCAATACAAAAACGTGCTTGTGTACGAGCAAACAACACACTCCGATAATGTCACTGATTGAATGTCTTGCATTGGTAATAGCCTACACAACGACAACAACTGATGACAGCGATAGATAACTTTCTATATACAGGAGCAAAGCAATTTGAGTAATCATTACCTCCAACCAGTAGTTATTTCACAATGTATTCGGCCTTTTTTAAAGACACATTTGCGAAGTTATTCACTCTGATGTCGGATGAAGATGATACTCGGTGCATATATCTGTACACCAATTTGACTTTGGTGACAGAACCTACAAGGTTTACAAGCCGTCCCACCAGTGCAATACAAACAATTTATGAGGGCTCTGGGTAAATAGGAACTGAAAGGCCTTCTATCAGCCTTGAAAAATCCCATACCTAGAGTAACATCATGCAAGCACCTTCATGCGGAAATGTTGTGAATACAGTACTTAACGAGTAGCATACATAATATTGCAAACTGTAAACAAACGAATCAGACTAAAACCCTTGCATATTTATCTTTGATACACGAACTTGTTAACTCCAGTTCATCCTACCTTCAAATCATGTTTTATCAACAACAGCACATCATACTAAGGAAATACTACGGAATTTCGTGAATTTAGGTATCTTCATGAGCTAAAGAAAATTTTAGAACTAGGAATTACTCAAACTTTCTTTTTAAGAAATGAGTAAAGCAGTTGTGTAACCATCAAAACATCAAATGGGACCTGACAGCAAAACGGTTTAGCACCATTAAATTCTGCACTTACGAGAGTGTAGTCATAATTGTGATGCCGTCGTCCCCCGATTTTTGCCCCACAGACGGTACAACTATTTAATTTATGAACTAATACCTAGTAGTATTGGACACTGGTCTACTTAACACGCATTCTGAGTCAAATTGTTCCAGTTCAGCAATTGCTCATCAGAATATGTTCATAACTAAAGATAAGCACTGGGCGCATGTGTTAGTAATTATTATGGTCGGAGTTACATGTGGTTGTTTTATCTGCACCGGTACTGAATTCATATTCACACCAAAACACCCACAAATATAGATGCAAGGCCTCGCTCCTTCTTTACGTTTAACTCGTCTTGAATTTACACGCTCTCGTCATCAATTTCTCTTGATTATTGCACCAAAGTTTTCGTTTACAGCTTGCCATTATACACAAACATCAAAATTTTACATTTGCTAAAGGCCCACAGAGTACCTTCCTTCTTATTACACATATGCAGGGAGTGCATACTAACGGAAATGTTTGAGTCAAACAATCTGCCATCTCCAGCAATATTCTAAACCTAAGTAAAGAGCCGACGTAAACACTTCCGACTCCCTTCTACGTAAGTGATTGATGTAAAGGTAAAAATAAAAGACTTAAATAGGAAGATGGTGCGAAATTCTCCTGCGTTTAAAAATCCGTTAATAATCGTCTCCCTTTCACATGAATTTATTGATACGCCCCTTCATCCTTCCTCTTACTTCAACAATATTTGAATGAGCTTCGTTTTCGAATAGTACAGTTACTTTTCCTTAGGGAAGTCTTCTCCGCTCTAATGTTGTTAAAAACTGCATGACTAATCCTGTTTTAAACATGTTGGTATTTTTAACATCGACCATATAAACTTCTGTCAGCCAACTTAAACACAATTAACCCATGTCAGTTTGTTTACAAACCAGGTTCAGCTGTGGGTGGACAGTAATACAGAAAGGAATGTCTTGAGCCTGAACATTAATTACCTACTAACCCAAGCGTGTGGAAACGGAAAGAGAAATTTTAATTACTATGGTCCGTCATCAACCGACATAGGAGAAGAATGAACAGGCCACAACAATGACAAGGAAAGGTTAAAAACCCATGTCTTACATACTGTGCTTCAGTCTTGTATCCGTAAACCTGGATTTCCCAATGGGAGAAACTATGCTGTAGAAAGGGTCAAAAACGAAGAGGTTCGAAGCTTCGAATCAGATCTAAACTGCCTCCACGACGTTTTATCCGGTGCGTTCAAACGAGTCAAGTGGTCATCTTTGCAAGGCTGAAAGACGGCACCAGATGCCCGTAAATTACAGGATGATCAAGGCTTTGGGGCTAGAAATGAAAAGTCGTTCATGATTTACAATACTGGTGCCCAAGTGTAGAGGTCCAACAATCATTCACCATCCCTTGCTTTAGCCTGGCACATATCAATATCGCACAAAATGACATTGCCTCATAAATGTATCATTCACTTGGTTACAGTCAATGCCGATCCCATGAAAGCCAGTGATCTTGATCAATGAGAAATAGCTTATATAGCGCTAGGGCACAACCGGGAACGTACTTGACTTGGGCTTTTACCATTCGCATAAAGGTCCAGACCGGCCATGGAAATGTGCGCGTACAACACCCTCCCTCTTTTCTTTGAAAGCTAACGACTGTAACAGTACATCAATTAATTGTGTGTAGGCGTCTGTGAGTGGAGATGAGCCCCTGAAATTACAGATAAAAAAGTAAATTTGCGTGTGTGTCTATGACAAAGAAAAGCTTCCCGTACCTCTTTTCGTCAAAACTCGTTGTTGCCGTTTCATTTTGTTCGTTGTAGATCGGCAGTTATCTATTAGAACCAAGGGGTGTAGAATATACTACACTTATAAACTACAAACCGTGTTCATTCATCTCCGTGCTGAGCACTATGGGCACCCCAATGACGTCATTTTAAAATTATGTCCTCATTACGTGAGAGTCAGATTACACGGATATCCAAGAATATCAACTGAGACAACACACTGTAGCGTCACTGGAACCCTCCTGTTGATACCCCTAGTCATCCTGTCCTCCTTCGGCCATTAAAAATTCTTGTAGAAAAGCTAAGAAGAACTCGTTTTACAGAAATCAGTTAAGACAGCAAACATATCTTCGTGAGGTCTGGTGTTGAACCATATCTCTTGGCCACCTAGCTGCGGCTAACCAACAAATTCAAAAATACGGTTGTAATGCCTTCATAACAAAACCATTCTTGTTCTCGTATCAGGTTTCATGTTTCAATTTTCCGCATCGGAGAACAAACAATCATTGTCAAAGACTATCACTTACATACATCAGAGTTGTTATACCTTCACGATCAAGAGCTTCAAAAAAAGAAAAACTGAGTCACTCCTTACGTTTTCTGCAATATACATATATACAAGTAGGTTTTCAAGCATTCGGAAAAAATTTTATCGCCTTCTTATGGTTCACTTTTACAATGGCGAAGAGAGTGCCTTAAATACTGTACACCTATTAAAATATAAAAATGTCCTATTTCAAAAACAAAAATCCCATGTCCTAATTTCAAATGTCATACTTGAAACGAACCCGTCTAACGTCTGACGACAGAAAAGCTTTAAGAAATCTCAAAACAATGATAGGGGCAAGAAAATGGTTAACAGTGGGCTAACAAGCTACTAACCGCTACTCATCACAGCCTCGCTACCGAGCTGAGGCGCAAAATCACCACAATAGCAGTTCCCTGCTATTAGCAACACAATAAGACGCGCAATAGCGACCACCAGCCATAGGATCACTGTTCACACAAGTACCATCTCTCTTTCGTTAAGAACACTTGGTTTAAACGTTTTAAGTTTGTGTTCCCAAACCGCTTCTTTTTTACGGAGGTCACTTTCCGTTTCGGCTTCATCAATAAGGCGAAACTCCTAATCTCACATTCCATTATGTCCTCGTACCTAGAAAATGTTCGGACAAACCACTTTGCGGTGCTACTTTTTTATCTACTGCTCGTTTTTTAACAAAGCACTTAAACTGTGATATGTAATCAGTAAAACGTAAACAAAAAGGCGTTTTAGTACTACCCACATATTGGATTCCACATGTTTTGCATCGTAGTAGATACAATACACGTTTGGAATAACAATTTAGGGGTCCTCAACAAATCCGATAAGACTTACACTCATCTTTGTCAGTAAACGTATCACTACGCTGAATATAATTGCTGACGTCACAGTTTTTCCTCTTTCCACACGGAGTGCATCCACCTGGCAATTTGCCTCTAACTAACCTATCCGTAAGTGACTTAGTTTTGTGAAAAGAAACTAATGATTTTCTCGAAAGATTTAATGTGCTCTAGCTCTGACAGCGGGATGGTAAGCCAACACCTTTCCACAATGCAATGTTTAGTCAACAGAGTCACTTGCATCTCCCCGTTACTGTCTTACAAATGCGTTTCTACCTTTCGTCTCCTGCTGCCTACTATGTATACTACCACTTCATTGCCTGTTCTGTCGTACTCCTATTGCCATCCTCACTCTCTTCGTCCTACTGTTACTTCTTTCACTAGCAAGATCAGTTACAATTCCTTGCTGCCTTTCCGGTAGTCGATATTGCTTACAACCTATATGTATCAGCCATAGATTCTGGTACAGTGACTTACTTTAACGACTGCATCGAACCTATGCTGCTTGGTGTCGGATCTAAAATTGTTTCATCGAGTTTCTTACTTCTTGAATTCTGAAACAATGATTTCACAACATCCTCAAATCTATTTGTGGTGCGTCTCTCCTTTATTGACACTCTATTGTCACTAATTCTATACCTTTTCAAACTGACTCTTGATCATTTGTTTTGCCTTTCGATTTACACTTAATGCGAGTTGCTGCTCTAGCAGTAGTTTGTCTCCACTTGGGCCCATTGGATGCCTTGGAGCTTGCACCGCTTACTATGCGATCCATAACCTCTTCAATGGCAAAAGAATACTGCATACAGTAGAATAGCAAAGTACATAGTAAAAGTTTTATGTTGTTTGCCTGCGATCAAATAATCCGGTCAGTCGGGGTCTAATTCCACGTAAACATTGACACAAATTCTTAACAAGGTAAATGAAATGGAGAAGAAAAGGTGAACAAAATTGACTCAAGTTAAACTCAAAGTGCTGGAAACTGAGATACTATGATCAAATGTTATCTGCCCTCTGCTTTACTAACATGAAAAACATTAAGGTTGGCAAGTAGGTCTCCACTAGCACCAGGTAAAGGATATCAATTGGAAAAGAGCAGCGGCATGGATGATTAAATTATCAGTTTCATTCCTTGCGGGCGAGGTAATAAAAGAGTGCCCAGGAAAGAAAATGATGACTAACAGCGACTCTTACAATGATCAGCCATTTTCAAGTGTGAACAGCGAGTCTTGATACTCCTGTCGTGGCAAAGTATTTGGGTGGGAAGGGGTTCATTGCTCATAGCAGAAAGCCTGATTAAACTTCAAATCAAAAGAATACTGATACTTTAAATTTCTCTTGCTTCAACAAGAACAATGCTAAAAACAATATACTTGCTCACGGGCCACATTAAATACAACCATGATGTATGTCGTAATTCCGATGCTCTCTACATCTCTACTCTGTCTACCTAACATGAGATCTGAAAGTTTGATGCCACTAGGGTTAACGGGTTACCCTAATTGAAATCCAACTGACTGGTGTCACTAAGGTTGGGGGGGGGGGGATACTGTGGATTATCATCAAAGTATGAGAAAAATAGCCCCCAAATGCGACGCTCCCATATCATTTTAATTCAAATTTGGAAGGTGAACAACACCCTTGTAGAACAAATTGGAACAAATTATTGCTCCGAGGAGAGAACTGAAAATGTTTTTGACATAAATCACCTTGTGTTTTTTCTTCTTTCAGCCAGACGTCACTGTTTGCGATGCTGTGGTCCTTACTATTCAACCACATCAATCCTTGTACTCTGTTGCCAGCAGTGCTACCGCTACACTCAGGCCCACCGTCTCTGTAATATATTTTATCTATGGTGTGGTGGACTGCCTCTCCTTCTCTTAACATTGACTTTTCCAGTAATCATGGTCCTTCTGAGCCCTCCTCTTGGACAAATGTTGCCAAACTTACAAAAATGTTCGAGCACGGAGTGTATGTATATTTTGTCACATTGTGATATCAGTCTTTACTGATTCTTCAACGAATCATCATATTTAATTCTGAGCCAACCCTTGGCAACGCTGTTGTTCAGCGGTTAAAAGACAAAGGCATGCCCAATGAACATTATGTAAATCTGTTGCTATGAAGTACAAAAATGGACAAAAGACACTAAAGATATCTTATGTGCACGTAATCTAAAATGCACACAATTCCCAAACATTTTAAGAAACACAGTGCGGAGTAATAGCAAGGATTCCTAAAGTAGAAGAAACTAGCTAAAGATTGCATGAGAAGAAACGAGTACACCAACTAATAGGAAGAAAAGGTGCTGTCGTAAGATCAACTCAACCATGAAGGGAACTTATTAAATTGCGTAGCCAATAGTCTTTCTGTTCCTGGGTAAAATGCCCATTCGGGGCGCAGGTGGTCATGACCCTTCACTTTCTACCACCTTTAGCATACTTAAACACCTAATCTGCCTTTCATGCGAGATGGGGTGGTAATGACGTTCACTCAGTTTTCCTCCTGCTTTCCTGTATTTCATCTTTCCTGCTATGACGACGTTTTCTAAAACTTCTATTGGTATAAAATGCACAATCGTTGTTTTTCTTTGACGCTTTCCCATGTAGTTGTTTTGGTCTTTGCTATCTGGATTGTTCCTAATTGCTTAAATGTCGTATCCAAGATTATTTCATCAATCTTCTAAGAAATCAAATCTGAACAGCTTCTATGCACTTCCGCATCGTAGAAGATGTTGTCCAGCATTCAGAAACATACGTAGAGATTTGAGCTACATAGCAGTTTGGAACTCTTATTCTCAATTTCACATTGATCTCTGTGTCGCTGAGCATGTTCTTCATTTTCATAGATGCATCTTTCTCAAACCTGTACGCCTCTTTAAATTCCTGTCACTGCAGCCATCAGATGTTATACAGCCAGTGGCAGGGCTTCGTAAAGTAAGGGGTTTCATAAAGAAGGTGCTACAAATACCGACATTGAGTTAATTTTCAGTGGATCTGAGGAAGTCTAATGAAGACGAAAAACTTTTTGCATTTCTGTTTAGCTAGACTAACAGAAGCACAGAAGTACAGAGTTTGCCAGGGGTAATACTCCTCCTGCCAACACAAAAATCCATAGTAGCCAAGCCACGTTTCCATGAGTCACCCACCATTCTTTGCAATGTCAGATACAACTGAATGACCAATATCAATACGCTACCTTGGAATAAATATAGCCTATACGGTTGTTTTCACCACTGTTTCCTAATACGCTATTATTCTACAAACTATGTATTGTTTCTAAGATTCCTCAAGTTAAAGTAATTAGCCGTGTCTTTGTCAACTAAATGCATTGCAATTTTCTTAAATCGCACTTGATCTAATTAACTATCCTCAATAACAATGAAGGTTATCCGTGTAAACATAGCTATTACCGTTATGAAAGGTGGGATTTCCCAAACAAGATTTCATTACTATACATAAACAATTATCTTGGGTTTTCCCCGCGACTGCATCGAGGGCTGGTAAAGAGGTATGGAATTTCTCCTAGGTCCGTAAGATTCTGGGTTTTCTGTCAGTTGCATGGCCTCTACCTGTGCTCCAGCTGAGCCAGGTCTCGTTCTCAGCTGCCCGGCCTTATCAGGTCTTTAAGTTTTAACCGTCAACAGTTAGCCTATGCACAGTTTGACAATCTGGGATTGAAACTGCACGAAATATTTTTGTACTGAAAAGCCTTGTTCGTCTGACACTCCCCATAGTACGAGATCGTCAGAATTGAAATCGAGAAGAAATCAAGAAAGCTTATAACCAAGTGAATTTTGAAAGTAGCCAATCAGAAATCTGACTGCTAGATTGGTGTTGTTTTGACCAATCAGTGTCTGTGGAACTGAGTGGTTAACCGAAAAGGCCCAATGAAACGACAAATTCTTTTCGTTTACAAAGCAACGGTTCAGTTGCTTTGATGTGGAGGGAATCGAGAACAGCTAAGTGAAAAAGAGACCTAGCTTTACCCATTATACGGAAGAGTTTCAAGCAAGTGCTACCTTATGGCAGAGTCACATTGCTTAGCTTGCTTTTGGTTTTAGAAACCAGAGGTGGTTATTTCCTTGTAGGAGCTGTTACTTGGCGAATACAAGACGGAACATGCTCCATGATTCTATTAACTAAGCTCAAAGTCGTGCGTTCGACACAATTGGAGAATGCTCGAAGTAGATACCGTACAGATATGGCCAGCAGAAGATGTCACTTAAAACCGACTTTTAATAAACTTACTTTAGACTTCAGTCAGACCAAATTACCTCGAAGCCCTAGGGTGATAGGTATTGTATGTTACAGGCTAATGAATACCAATCTTTAGTTACTAAACAGCTTACATAAAAGGGAGCCCAATTAAAACGGTTTGAATTTGCATCCCTTTCCTCTCTGTTTAACAAGAAAGCATTCAATTGGTTAAGATTCCTTCCCATGAATCTCCTGATGGTTTGAAATACCACACCAAAGTTATACCACCTTATGACTATAAAAATCTAATTGGCATCTAACACTCATCAATCACGGTTGGTAGGGGAATGTAGGCCAACTGTTGAACGGTTTACTAGACGATGGATCGCCTAAAGTTGACTAATATATTGCAGTTGAACATTGTCGGTTTAGCACACATTGATGATGTTGGAAAAATGATGTATTCAAATACACTTGTACATCAAACTAATGGAATGAGACAATCATTTCTTAATAATGAAAGAGAACTCTGATGGGAAACTTTAAGCTTGTGATACGACGCCGACTCCAACAGCGAACTAGCAGGGTACAAATTGGGTTGCACTTGTATGTACTAACTTGATATTGCTTATCGACAGATACAAACGTTATCTTCTTGTTGTTCCTAAATGTTGTGACCATACGACTTTCCTGAGAGGAGATGTGGCTCTTAATACATCTTCAAATCTTTGGATGCAAGTACAACTTATGGACTCATTAGTAACATAAACGGTTCTTGCTGGATAATGTGCGTATGTCACTCAGATAGCTAGCGAGACAAAAAGGGGATATACTTGACGGTTCAATTCAAAATAGGATGTATATAAGTGCCATATTTAAAGGGAGCACTGGACCCCATCACGCTCGAGTTAACTTTTTTTAAACACTAAATAGTTTCTTAAGAGATATTTTTGCATTCAGTAACTTGCCATTTTGAGTTCATTTGCGTTTTAAAGCGGTTTAAAATGTACTACGGACATGCCCCGCCTTGGAACCTTGATCAGTAAATCACAAAAGGATTTCTGGATACGCCACTGATCTCCATACAGACTCTCCTTACAAGGTATCTAGAATTGTTATGGTACATAACAGTACAAAATCTTATCAATTTAGTGCGATCCACACTTTGTAACAGAGCGAAGGTAGTTGATGCTTGCCAACCGTTAAACCGGGGAGCGTTACTCACCCGTTTACCTAGAGGAGTAAATCATCCAAATGACCCCCATACTCTGACCTATAGAATGCAATTTGTTACAGCCATATCGGCAGAATTGTAGCCGCGCACTTAAATTACTACAAGAGGAAAACCTGTTCATCTCTTGGCATAATGTCATTGAAAAAGAAACATAGGATATTCTACAACCTCAACAATTTTTCATACGAACTTTATCCTGTTACAAAACACTAAAAGCTCACCGCTACCATAATATCACTCTCTC
>JAAAKL020000892.1:10006-35199 GCA_010016065.2 Carybdea cf. marsupialis auct. non (Linnaeus, 1758) | reverse complement strand
GAAGTGTAAATAGATTCTTACGGTTTATGAACCACTGACTGTCTTCATTGATAGTATTCTGACCAGGTTTACAACAAAATCCGTAATGAAAACACTTTGCTTATCTCAAAATGAAAAGCTGAAAGGCGATCGTCACCAGCATTGTTTCTCGACCTGGCCAATAATAAATGTGTAAGCCATTCTCGAATCAAGGAGATCACCAGCCGAAGAACTTTCCGATATAGTTGAAATTGTGGAATTAATGACACTTGATGAACGACTGTCAATGATGATTGAACCCCTTTAAAGTGCTAATGTTGTATGAAGAAGAATTGGCTGTAGGGGAAGAATGAAGTGCTCACGGCCTGTGGCAACGAGCTGTCCGATGGTTTTGAACAATATGAGGTTGTGATGACTGTTCGCGAGGGTTGACTTTGATTCAGTATCAAGGATGTGAAAAGAAGAACTCTTCGTTAAATTTGAATCGGATGATGTGTCTCTGGCCTGAGAAATGTCCCTGACAGCTGAATTTGATGGCATATTGGCGGATATTTTGATTCGCAGAACCTTTCTTGCGCCTTCGATTGGGTTTTAAGGAGCATCGAGATTTTCCCATTTTATCACCATACTTTCATAAATCGATCGAATGAAATTTACGATTGTGTTTCAATCTATAGTAATTGTCCATTCCAAACATTTTATTTTGAGCCTTTTTCGCTCTGGTCCCATCACAGATTTTAGAGTCTAGATTCTACATTCTATGATATAGAGTCTGTGGTCCCATGATACATGTCAATCAAATCTGTAAAGGAAACACACAATCTGAATGAACTTTGACAACAGAACAGACACCATTGAGTGAGGTCAAAATTCGGTGTGTGTTATGTGTTATGTGTAAGTGTAACATATCTGTGACATATCTCTTTCGTTAACATCAAATTTTGACCTCGACACAAACACCGTGTTAACACCGGTGTTAGTGTTACATATCTGTTAACTGGAGCCCATTACGTCATTATCTGTTACAGCTGGAGTCACGTTCAACAAAAATGTTAACAGAGATGTCACTCAATCTGAGCGACACCAAATCTGTTAACTTTGATTAAGAAAAGTACGCGTAAAATTTTACGATCTTTTGGCATAGGATGTTTCTATCTGTTGTATACCATCATCAGTGCAAATTTGGAGATTCTGGAGTAACGTTTACCCTTGGATAATGAACTTACAAGTTTTCAATCACTAGCTGTTGAGGCGGTGTTACACCGTGTCGAGGTCAGATCACGGTGTTAGTGTCAGTGTTAGTGTTAAGTGTTCTCTATCACTTTTTTGTGCTTCGAAATAACCTCTAGCCCGACATAAAAGTTTTCGTAGGCGCAGACCAAGCGGAAAGACGGGGGAAGTGGAAAGTGAAGATCGCTATTTAACGCTAACGGACACATTAAACTAGGATTCAGCTGCGCGTTAACTCGTATGGCAGATGATTCTCGCAAGTAGAAAAAGTCTACTTACAACTAACAGTAAAGCCCATGCAAAGGCATAATTTCTACGACCATCACCTTGCCTTAGCCACCACGTCCTATTTGTAGGTCTTAATAAGATACTGCAGACAACTGCCTTAAGCCAAGTTCGGATTGATGCGGGAACTGCCCCTTCTTCACAAGCGTGATGTACGTTTAGCATCACTACATTACGATAAATCTTAAAATAAACTCAAGCGCTGAAAGTATGACTCCAGTATGATCCCCCTGTATACAGCTACAAATGTCCCTCCAAGTGCAGGACCCCCTGCATTTACCCGAGGTTTGAAGCAATGTGAGTTTCGTTACCATTCTGATGCAAGCTATATAAACTTCGAATAAGCATGATACCATCCCAAGAAAAGCCTCTGCTTAAAAGTTCACTCACATTACGTGCTGTACAGCTTCAAACATTCAGCATTTTACCTTGACGTTAGAGGGAAAACTGAAGATTTACTTACGAGAGAAAAACTGAAAATGGTTACTCGCTTAATTTACTACAAACAGCTGTCATTAGGATCGA
The DNA here is from genome assembly GCA_010016065.2 of Carybdea cf. marsupialis auct. non (Linnaeus, 1758). Taxonomy (NCBI): domain Eukaryota; kingdom Metazoa; phylum Cnidaria; class Cubozoa; order Carybdeida; family Carybdeidae; genus Carybdea; species Carybdea cf. marsupialis auct. non (Linnaeus, 1758). The sequence continues at coordinate 33,180 of JAAAKL020000892.1, read as the reverse complement.
TTTACTGCCTACATATTGGTTTTTTTATCTTAACGAAAAGAAATCTCAGATATAGTACACGGTAACTCCCATCAACTAACGTATCTGCAATTATAGTTCTCCAGTTTACCATATAAATACACTCACGGTGACCTTTAAGTGCTGTGCTAGTAGATGTGGCCCACGTAACAAAATAACCAACAATATCGAATCTTCCGAATATGTCCCTTACTCTGTTTAGACCCCTCTCTAAAAGATGCAAATTCTTATAAGCTCACTTAGCAGTAATTCAATGATATAGGATTATTAGATATTACCAAGGTTGAATGTTTTGAACGGACTGAGCATAACTGATGATACCTCTGTTTTACGACATGATTGCTCCGCAAGTGGAGCTCGTCACCTTATTCAACGGCTGCAGGGAGGGGTGCTTCGGGCCATGCCCTCCGATTTTTGGCCAGAAGAATAGAAATGAAGAATTGTTGTGCTGCTAAAAATTTACCAAGGTACTATTTATATGCCGAAGTTATCAGGCATATGCTACCCTTATCCAGCTATCAATCAGTTTACGAATCCCCAATTTGGAACCTGTGGGGGATTGCGCAATGTGTCTTCGTTCATGACATATTTGATCACGTGATCAAAATACAAGGTCGAAATATTTTTACTGCGAGTCACAGTGTGTTCACCTTGTTTCTACTTGGTCATACGTCGTCAAAAAAACGTTTTCAATGAGGAAAAGACACGGTTGATTGTGCTTTCAGTAACTGTGCTACTAATCAAAATAACAGTTCATATTACGGTATTTCTCTGTTAAGTCCTGGGCAGATCTACCGAATTCTAAGTCGAATTGCGAAGACGAATTCTGAGTATCCTTACAAATAAATGAGAAGTGGACGTCTATTTTAAAGCACAGATAGAAAAAGGAAAATTTTTCATTTGTGAAAGACGCTATTCTGAGGAAGATATTGAATCAACAAGTAAGTTAGGTGTAAATCTTGTTATATATACATGTACCTGTATAAAATAGCTAAGGATGAGCAAGAATGAATGGTTGTCAGGTGCTCATCGAAATGAATTGCTGCTATCTTCATTTTGTTTGTTAATGTTACGTTATTTAGTTGAGTCGAAGCATACTTTATGGAAATGAACCATATTTGAAAGAAAGGTTTAATGGCCTACTCAGGTACAATGGACGTCTAAAAGTAGATACCAGTGGATAGTCGGGAAGAGCATTGAACACCCTTTCCTCCCTTGCTTCGAGGAGACAAAGGAAGCATACAAAAACGTCCATGACAAGACAACAAAAGAGGTCAGTCAGTGTTGCATATTCACTACCGGAGAGTAACGACTACTGCTAGTAGTAGGACGACTACCACCTGAGTCAGTTATTATAAAGTTAACAGGATAAGGCTTTATCGTATAGAGGCATCTGTTGAAGGACGTTGCTTTGAAGACGATAGCTAGACTTTCAAACGAATGGCAGGTACTCTAGATGCTCCTCACATGTGCACAGGTGTTGGTCTACCGTCTGTCTCACATAACGTGAGCGCCATTATTATTGCCCGTCCTAGTGAAACATCCGAGGTGTTTGGTAGTTAATAAATAGTTTTCTTAGCACATAAGTCTGCAAGATACTCAAAGGAGCTAATGTCTCTGAGTGTAAGGTAAAAAAGCAATACTTACTGCTGTCTGATGTAACAGAGCCATAGTTTGATTAAAAGCATGGCTTTGAATATTTTGTGTAATAAAGTGGTTTCACATTGAAATGATGCACAGCAAAAGCACGACTTACGTTAATAACGCTTACGTTAAATCTATTTCAAGATATGACCTGTATTTCGATTTCAGAACTTAAGTTGAAAACGAAGATTTGCAACTTTTGTAATGTTTCCTGGGGAGGGTTTTAATAGACCCCAAATAAGAACCATCTCCAATAATCAATCATACACGGGCGAAAACTACCTAAAAAGAGGAATTTATATAGGTAGATCGAATGCTCTAATTTACATCTTCATATTGGAAAATAAAAATAAACTCGCTTTACGTTCACTAGACCATCCAACGTAAACAAAAAGTTAACTATCAAAGTATCAAAGCAATCTTTCAGGGAGCATAAAAGTTTGCACTTCTAAACACCACTTTTCTTTGTCCAAAGAACGAAAAGGATTCGGTTAACTTTATTCTTTTTGGTGGAGGGGATTCAAAGAACCCCTCATACTCAATGCATGCCTGCTATGACCCTCTCGTAGATCTTAGAGACTTAAAAATTTCAAAGGTATTACTTTAATTTTATATGTTTTGAAAATGTGGTATTTTGATGTTTACATTCTTTGCAGATTTGGTTATTTTGAAAAACCACAAATTTGAAATTGTAGAGTCAAATTGTCCATTAAGCAAATGTATTCTAAGTGTAAAAGCAAATAATGCTTTATTTCTTTTTCATTATTATGTACTGTATACAACGAAATGAATTTCAAAGGTTAACTGTAAGAGGAAACCTACATTCGAAAGCAAAATTGAAACTGACACAATATTTTGTCAAAATCAATGGTTTAGTAATCATGACCGATGAGCTTGGTAAACAGAGAATCTGATATTTGATGACTCTTCGCTCCAATATTTTTCATTATTTTAGATGTGAATGTATTACTAAACGTACGCTAAAGTTCCGGATCGTGGAATTTAGCGTTGCGAAGATACAAAGGAAACTCCGTATCCATCCGGCCCTCTCCCGAAGAGAATCAGTTGTAAAAAAAGCTGGAGCCGAATAGAGCTAAAAGCTGAAAACTCTCCTGATTTGCTATGATGTAGAAAACATGTCAATGATTTTGATTGAAACGTTTTGACTTAGGAAGGCGGTTCCGCATAAAATAATATTTTCATTGTTAATTTAGGAAGTTGCCCCACACAAATGTTGTTGTAAAATTGAGGGCTGCGCTATCTTAGGGAAAAAGGAAAGTACTGTTAGCTTAGTTAGCTTCTTTCTTTTCTAAAAGGAAGAAATTTCAAGTCGATGGCAATCTCGTTGGTTTGATGAAATACTATATTTCGATCCTCGGTTAAAGGAATTCTCAGTTTTTCCCGATCTAAATAAACTCAAGAAAATATTCTTATTTCATCGTCATACCATTATTTTGTTATCTCTGATACTGATATGCCTACTAAAGGGAAACGTGAATCAAGGGCAGACTTGTTGACTATTAACAGGGAAATACTGTATTAACATTAATTTTTCCCATTTATTTTTAAATTTAGTTTTCATGCACATGTTACAGAAACTAAGCGATAGTCTCGTTTGCAGCTACTTACAATTATAAGACAACGTCTTACTACTTTACTTGATACGGAAACAAAACCCCAAAAGATGTCTTATTGTATAAGAATTGTATTTCCAAAACACATTTAAACATTGAATAGTTCGAAGAAAGTACAATTGCAACAATTTCTTTGTAGAGACGACCGTTTCTTTTCCTCTTATGATAGCAAAGATTTATAAATTGTTTTCATAATGTAAGGAAATGTATAATACGGCCATTATACGGACTTCCAAGGGACCATGCAAATCGTTTCCAGGTAACGAATGCTCCAGTTCAGAACATCCCTTAATAAATGGGGAGCATCAAAATCTGCATGTTTAATTGTTGAAAACAAGAAGGTAACACCCAAAGTATTTGTTCAGAATAGGAAGTCATGCAGGTTTCATTGTCTTTCACAAGTAAGCTCGATTTCTGCTGCCTATGGAGTTTCATTTTAATTGCAGCAAAGTAAAAATACGCGTTTATTGCCCCGCGTGTCAATATAACATTAGGTTTAGGCTGCAAAGAACAGGCACTCCTCTTTGTCTTCCTCTTCCCCACTTGCACCTGATTCCTTAACTCATATTACAGCAGTAATCATCCCGTCAGAGTTCCCTGCATTGCAGCCTCTGCATCATCAAATTTTGGAATGCATTGGAATGTCACATCATGCCTAACAATAACTATGTCTGGATATTCAAAGTGTTTGATGGATTGTTTCAATGTAAAAAAAAGCAATCATCAGAGTTCATGTAAATTCTCATTAAAAAAACGTCCCTTTGAAAAGCAGATTTGAAATATTTACGTAGACACATTGCAAGTAAGAATAAGCACTTTCACGGTATTCAGCATTGAAATCTTTAACAGCATCAATCATCGTTTAAATAATCTTGTTTCAGAACTTGTCATCAAGGAATTGAATAATCCCGTAATTCATGGTTTGCAGAGGGGAAGTTGTTTTTATATTAGAAAAGAAATTCAATTGATTTTCACCACCGTTTTTCTGTGTAAGCTGCAGTTTTTATTCCATCATGCGTTTCTCCTTCTCGAAATTTCCTATCGATTTTCTGACCCATTCTTCCAAAAATTTTCAAAAAAATCTACAATCTTGTACAAAACCCTTAATAGGATTTCACCAAATTTTGACAAAAAAGGGAAAAAATCTGCAAGACAGTAGCCACACAACAAGAGCTTTCATTGATGCTGTTACTTGGTATCTTCCCCCTTCCGCATGGTATAAAAGGGCTCTGGTATATTACTCTTCGAAATCGATGTCTTCAAAATTATGCCAGGAGCACTGCTAGAGACGCGGTTTTTCTCAAGGAATTTGGGCTAATGTTGCCTTTAAAATTGTTGGGCTGTTTCAAGTGGACCTTTTCATTTTCGCAGGGTGTTTATAGCCGTTAGCTGGAGACGTTAGGATGAAGTTTTTATGGATATGTCCTTTACATACGTAATTCCTTGCATACCGAACTGATTCTTGTAGACAAGATGGCAATTCAAGATATATAGTGTATTAGAAGCAGCAGTAATGCAAAGTAATAGTTTCAACTTGTAATTGTGGGAGTGGCTATGGCTTGAAAGGGGGTTATTTTGTGGAAGTACTTCATATATTGACATTTGAATATGGTTGATCTTGGAATTACGAAAACAATTTGTGCTGTGCATGATTTGGGATGACAAGAGAGTGGGAGCTATTTGGGAATCCGTGACAAGGTACTACGTAGATAGATAAAAATTGGCTGAGCGCCAACTGCTACAGAAACGGTTCTACATGGGAAAGACCTTGAACCATCTATTATAGGGGTGATACCGCGCTTTAGCAATGATGACTGTGGCTTTCGAAAGCCTTTTGAAGAAAGAGACGCTATATAAAAAGTAAAAATACTGTCTGATGTAATTAGTGAGTATATAGGTCTCCTAAAATTTTATTGCCGAGAACATGTATTCAACCTGTTTCTTTTAACCCTGTATTGCATACTGCGATCATAAAGTCCAAAAGCGGGTAGTTTAATAATTTATGATAGGACTCAATTCCTCTGAACACCGCATTCCACACATTACACCTGTGAATGTTGCAATAAGAAGATTCAGTCCCTGATACATGCGAAAAAGCATTATTCATAAATCACTATCAATGATACTTGCAATAGTGTAATGGCTGTGCTGCCCACCATTAACACATTTCAAGCATTACGTTTTTGACTTTCTACTGAGCTGAGTGCAATGCCTGTTGGGAAAGTTTTGACTTGTACGAATCTTTTGTTACTGCTGTTTTTGAATAGTGAATTTTTAATGGTTATCAATTGTTTACTGGTAGAAAGGAGAAACACGTCAGTTGTATGTTATTCAAAAAACCTGATCTATGGTACAAAAGCTGGCAACAATTCGCCTTTTGTTAACTCAAATCGTTTTAACCGGAAAGAGGTATTTCGCAACATCGATAAGCTACTTTGTCGTAAACAGTCCGTAAACTATCTAAAACAAGAATCAGTCTAGAACGGCAGAGAAACACTATAAAGTATTTTTTACAAAGAAACTTATATCTCGGCTAGTCAAGCTAGCCTTCTTCTACGGATGACGGAAGCGGCTCTTTTACCCCTATAAAAGAAGTCTACTCTAAATTTTTGAAGAGTATGAAAATGTCAGGCCAATATCACATCTAAGTCTAATCTCGAAAGCAACAGAAGAGGTTGTAGCTTCTCAATTGCTGCATTATTTAGCTGTCAATGAACTTCAAGAAATCCACCAAACGCATTGAAATCGTTTCGCTGCTACCTTGCCAATGGCAAACGGTTTGTATATCTGAATAATGTTGTCTTTACAAAAATATATAGATTACGGAGTACCGCAAGGATCAATACTTGGACGGCTGTTGTACCTTCTATATACTGCTCCATGAGGAGATATTTTGGGCAATTATGGAGTGTCGTTTTACATGTATGCTAATGTCATACAGCTTAATGTTACTTTCCGCCCAATCACTAAGGCACAAATTGACAATGCTGTTAAAAAATTGAATCTTGCGTTTGTGCCATCGATAAATGGAAGACTGTGAGTAAACTAAAGCAAAACAAGAACAAAACAGAATTACTTGTACTAACTTCAAAGTACAGAAATGGGACGAAAGTATAACCTCTCAATATTGGAAATATGATTAAGCCCAGGAATTCTACAAAAAATATCGGTGTATAGACAAATACATTTCCGTGTCTGATTTAATCTGTCGATCCTCCTTCTTTCATCTGAAGTGTATAGCAAAAATAAGAAAATTTCTTACTTCTCAATCAACTTAAATTCTAATTGCATCATCACTTCGAAATAAGATGATTGTAACTCTCTGTCAAGTCCAATCTACTAATTAAAATACACCATGTACAAAACGCTGCGGCACGGTACCAATACTAAAAGAAAGAATAGTATAGCTCCGGTTCTGAAAAAACTCCATTGGCTTCTAATAAGACAACGGATTGAGTTAAAGCTATTACTGTTAACTTAAAAAGCTATTAACCATCTGACACCAAAGTATATCAGAAATTTGCTATAACAATATACTCTTCAGAGAGTCCTTCGTTCTTCAAGTACTAGTCGATTAATAAATCTCTTAGAAGAACCTATGGAGATAGAGTTTTCTGCGTCGCCGCACAAATCCTTTGGAAATCGGATCAGGAATGCAACAATTGCGCAGGATTTTAAACGTAGTCTTAGAACATATTTGTTTACCAATTACTTTAATTAAATAGGAAATATTACTTGTTAATGTTGCGCTTAGTGACACTTTGTTATAAGCACCATATAAGTATTATTATCATTAGTATTAGTATTATTATCATTATTGTAGAGATTGTTTTTGAAAGGAGAATATCGTTGAAATTTACTGTATTTTTACAGTACTTGTGCCAGGAGAAGAAAATGCCTATGCAGGAGTTAGTAGCTTCTACTTGGACGCAACAAGCTTTGTATACAACAGAGGCCCTGCCGACCGAGCCAGTGCTTCCAATGGGCGTGTGTCAATGTACCAAAGCCGGTACTGGAGGGAAAGTTACACATTTTATGGTTGCCATTTTTTCATGGACATGGAGTAGTGATCTGTGGGAATTGTAAAAAATGTGAGAGCAGCACTTTGCATACTTTATAGATGGAAATTTTAATATTTTGTTGAGAGCTTCGGGAAAGTTTTATTTTCCTTGCTATCTTTCATTTACTGCTTGAAAATTTCAATTACGAAACGGTATTAGAAAATTGACAGACTTAGCGTGCATGAATACCTATCGTATTTAGTATTTAGCAATTATACAAGCCCTTTTTGTATTTAATTTGCCCAAAATTGCAAAAATTTGTCCGCAACAATGTTTTGCCTATCATTTAATTTCTGTCACTTGTCGTTCCAAATTTCATGATAAGTACACTTACACTGAAATCAAAGTTCGAATAATAACTTTCTATTCGCATGGGTCTAGCTAAAAACATAACATAGTTCATAAGACAATGACCAAACCAATAAATATCGAAATACAAACTTCATTCACTTTTCTTTTTGTGACCCTAATGGAACTATACAGAACCGACATCATCCTTTCATAACATTGCCAGGGATGTCAGGCCTCCCTTTAGTCGAATTAAGCGTACTATAATTTGAAAATGTTTCAAATTTGGGTCTATTATAATGACCACTATAGTCTATCAATGTGAGAATTAATGCACCAGATAGCAAAGAGGTTGAGTTACAAGTTAAAATTTTACTTACCCGGTAAATTATGCACAGCTCTCTTAACAGAAATATTTACAATTATTTCAGCTTCCCCCAAAAGGATGTCTAAAACGTTGAGGCACCCTCCTCCACCTCATGTCTATTTTTAATTCTGATACAGACAGTCGCGGGCGAGGCCTTTGACAGGATTTCACCCAAATTTGACCAAAACGGAAATAATCTTGCAAGACAGTAGCCACATCACAGGAGCTTTCATTGATGCTGTTACTTGGTATCTGCCCTTTTCCCATTTGGTATTAGTGAGCTCTGTTATGTTGCTCTCCGATATCGATGTTTTCAAATTTATGAGAGGAGACATGGGATTTTCTTTCAAAGAATTTAAGTTAACTTTGTAACTTTTATTTGTACTCAGCATTGGCAAGGAAGCTTCGTTATTTTCAGAAATAGCGTGTTTATTCTGATTTGCAATTTTTATATTATATAAGAAAAGGAAGACAAGAATAAAAGGCCATGGAAGATGTAGGCCTTATTGATGGAGGTTGTAGTAAATGCATTTTGATTCTAATTTGAGGGAAAAGAAATTCAGAATGGCGTCGTATAAAATTGCACACCACGGTTGAACAACTTTTGAATTATTTATCTTTTTTGCAGTTTTTTACCAATTTGGATAAGTTGAGGCTTACGGAATTGCGGTTTCTCATTACAATTACGTTAAGTTACAACTCTCACAACTCGAAATGACAGAAATCACTATACAACTTTTCATCAACATATTGATGTATATCAAATCACACATCATAATCACCTGGGCCTTTCTTTATTCGGCCATCGCTTAATTTCATTTGATTAGTTCGTTTGATAATATTTACTTTAGAAACAGAGCAATTAAAGTTATCTTCAAGACAATGAACTTTTTTGTATTGCAATCAGTTTAATCCGTGCCTTCATAGTCTGTCTATGAGATGATATGCAGTAATTTTGATAATAATATTTGGGGAATTTGCAGTTTAATTCCTATTCTTTGAATTTTTTTCCCTTTCATCGATACGATATAAAAAAAGGTGTTCGTTACCTTCGAAGGAATGACCACATGATCACTAAATATCAATTTTTTTATTTTTATATAGAAACGAAAATCAAGCTTCACATAAGACGAAATATCTTAGGAATCTATCTCTAAGAAAGAGTCATCTACGGGCCAAATATGCTATCCTCCTCTGCCATAATATGGTTAAAGATAAAAACTGGGAAAAGTTCAGAGTTATAACGGGCTTTCAAGTTTTGGACTTGCGGGTGCGGAGGGTCTTGACGACTGATAAACTCTATTCTACGTGATCTTAAATTTTGTCATCTTTATTAAATGCAATATAGATCTAGATATGCATTTTTTTGAACTTTCGCTTTTATTTTAGTGTCCTTGCCTGTCATTACAGGCCTTTACCTGTGTCAATTATATGCATTTAAGTAAGGATGCTGTAAGTCAACCCCTCACCTCTACCTTTTTAGAAAATTGCTGGATAAAGAAATTAGTATTGAACTAACTATTGACAAATTTTCTCCGCCAGTGAGTCTATGCTGTGCTACTCTGTTATGAGCATGTTTTGAAGGAAACATCGAAAATGAGAAACAAGCCTCTCGTGTCCTGATTGTTACCAAGGAAGTATGATTAACGTCAAAAGAATAGGCTACGAGTATAAGGTACAACAGAAGAAAGCTCTTCCTGAATTAAATCAATCGCCTGAACCAGAATAAAAGATAGTTGTAGCTGTGGAAAAATTGCAGTCTTATCATTCACAAGGTATAAGCCTACTGTAATCTAAATTGGATGGGAATAATTGGTTTATAAAAAGACAATATTTGCTTTGGTATGTAAACCAATTATTTCTAAGATCATATCTTTTGTAAAGAAAGCTTTTTCCATTTGATTTTGCTGACATAAAAGATTATAGTAATTGCAATGATTCAGACGCGTGATGTATATACAAAATTTCATAAAAGAAGGCAAAGCTGTAAATTTCCATTGACACAGAAAACAGAGGACTGCCACATTTCCTTCATAAATAGCAATTAGGAATCTTTACTTTTCTCTCCAGTCTCCACCAGCCACAATATTGGTAGCCAATCAAACAGCTTATTATCAGATGGCCTGGGCTTTCTGGGTCTTTTTCTCTATTCCTCCTCTCACACGATTTGGCCCTCCTTTATAATGGCAAAACACCATCAAACAGGGTAAAGATGAATATTTCGTTGAATAGTTTTGTTCCTTTTTCAATAAACATATTGTTATAATAAACCGCCTCATTGGGGGTGTGGTTTGTCTCCTGTTTTAGTTCTCACTAAAATGGCTAAAGGCAGGTAGCTGTTAAATTAAGTCACTTCAATAATAACGTATTCGATTTTAAAACAGTTATTAGTGGTTCATAGCATGAGATAAAGAAACACAAACGTGACTATGCTCATTGTCCATTTGAGGCTTTCTGGATGATAATGTGGGCTGAAAATATCTGAGAAACGTACCTGCACCGAGGCCTAAGAAGGCTAAGATGGATGCGTATCTGATTTTATTCCTTTCTTCGCACATACTACTCCTAATTATATCCGTCTTTTCGATGGTCACCGAATATGTCAATCATCCCAGGATGTTCATCAGCCAGTTAAGTCGAGTAACTTTGAGTGCAGTCTTGGCAACGTCGGCAATCAGCCTCATTGATCTGATTTCTGATCTTGGTTCAGTCAAATTATGTATGTATGCAACAGTGTGCTTTTCCTGTCTTTATTATTTGTTATTTTCCAATATAGTTTCTGAGATACTGAGGCTGTATAGAACTAATGTGGAGAGAAGAGTTCATGACGTCGTTGTTCTGACACGTAAGGTTGGCTACCTTGTGGCTGTTATCTCCTTGTTAACGTCCATTCCATTTGGCATGGCATTTGGAGCACTCAGCGAGGGAAGACAAAATGTAGCAATACTTAGCATTGTTCCAGGGATTGAATTTGCACTTAACATTGTCATTCTTGCAGCTCAAAGAAGCTCTGATATTTCCCCGGCAACTCAAAGTGAAGGAAAGCAAGGTAAAGGCCAGATGAGGAACTATTTAGTAGATACTCATAACTCGAAACTTCATTTGTACCTTGATAGAGGACAGGCTGCAGTAAATTTTGTTTTAGGAACAGTTCTTTCCGTAGCAATCGGCTGTTACAAGCTTATATTTAGACTCCTTGATAACAAAGAATCTCTAGTTCAGTTATTGATAACATTATCTTATTTACAAGCCAGTACAACCTTAATAGTTCTAACTGTTATCTCGAAGAAGTATGACTCACAAAGCAACGAGGACAAAAGCTAACCCCAGTGAAGTAGAAGAAAGAACATTATTGACCATTTATATTGCATTTCTTTTGTTTATAGTATTATTAACAATATAAACAAAAGTTATTGTTAACTATTTTCCTGTTGCACAAGGAGAAAGGATACTCGAGGTAGACAATAGGCAAGTCGTAGCAAAACTTCCTGGTCAACGCAGGACTTTTTTATGGATTCTAAAGCAGTTTACAGTATAGAAGTGTTAAACTATTTGAAGAGTTTTAGTAAAAAAGCGTGAAATAGGAAATCAGTTGCTCAAACATTCCAATACTTTCTAGGCACATGCCATTAGATATTATTGCACAGTGCACGCTCTCTAACGCAAGAAAAATTAGTTGGACTAGCTCTGAAAGTAATCGTTTCTGTAATTTATTTAGAAAGGGCCAAAAGGCTCAATTTTTATTGCGAAGCCTAGCCGTTTCTCTTTTTCATTGCACCTACTCTGCAAGCTTTACAGGAGGTCATTAACGGCTATACTGGGAGCATTAACCTTATAAGTATATTTTTATACATAGATATGTATATATATATATTGACGACTTAACTATTGCACTATTTAGTGCAGTGGTCAAGTCAGAGATCCTGGGTTCAAACCCCGCCAGCCCTGTATGTATTTCATGTTCATTGAGTTCTATTTTATGTAACTTATGATTGCAAGTGTACCGGCCTCACTACTGATATGATTCCTTATGTCCTGGTATGGTATAAAAGCATGCCTACTAGCCCACTTAAGTGCCTCGTTTAAAGCGGCCTCAAAAATAGACGGCTAGAAAGTAACCTAGAAATGTCAAAATAATCAAATTGTTGAGATAAAAAAGCCTACTATTTGCTTTATCAGTTAAAACGCAATTCATGACGAGATTCAGTGCTTTCCCATTGGTTAACTCTAGTACTGTTACAAGACGCTTACATTAATTTTGTCTACGATTATCTTATTACTCTCCCCATTCACTTTCGGCTTGATTTATTGAACAGCATTCTGCTAGCCTCTATCTCAATCCTATCGCTTATCCCCATTTCCTCTGCCTTCTTGTTGATCTCGACGTTAAGGTCCTTATATGTAGATTTGAAAGCTAGTTGGTAGCCTTTCGTTACATTGATATGAAGTATTTAGTCATATCTATCTGTATCTTCTTTATAAATTAATGTTTGCAGTTTTATCAGCAAAGATGAAGGGTTTCTCGAAATCGTATAAGTACTAAAGGTCCTGTTTCAATCTGTTTAGGCATGAAGAATTACAAGCTCTAAACTGTACTGTGTCTATTGAAAAGAACAGATTCAAAAGTCTTAAGTTCACTTATCTTTGGAGGGCCTTTATTCGATATAAAACCGAAATTCTAATGTGCCTCAGTTTGTAAGTTTTGTCTCTTCTCTTTGCTCCTACTCCTTTGGTTATGCACGTGCGAAGTGTAATCTATGAATAATCGAACCCACTGCCCTTCAGTGCAGTTCCGTAAATAGCTGTGTTGTGTTTCAATGATTCCCGATACAAGATACATTTGCTTATAGAAGATGGTAGTTGGTTGTCATTTCGTTTCTTGGTAGTATAACGGGTGCAGTAGTGCGAATGCATGCTTATTATTTTACCTGTCATGTATGCCCGAATCTGCGACATTCTCCTATACAATTTAGTCATCCCCTATTTTTCCCCTTACACTTAAAACGTTTACCCTTAAAAACTGGACGTGAGTGAGTGGTACATGAATTTGTTCTAAACGCCCTAACAAAATGAACATCATACTTTTTGCTTACCCAATCATATTTTAGTATTGTATTTTATTTCATAATTTAAAGAATTTATGTCAAATTAGAACATATTTTACAAGAAGTAGAACATATCCAGCTATGTTATTTTTAAATCTCCTACTTAAGTGTGTATTTGGTAGTTATTAATGACAATCCATGTGATCAGAGAAACTTCCTTAAGATAACATAGTGCACTATTTTGCTCTAAAAAAGGAAATTTTTGCAATAAAATGGAGAAATATTCTCGCCACTTTTATTCTAACACAGTGGTTGTACTGTCGGCTGATACATTGTATCCTCCTTCAGGACAAATTGTTAGCCGTGTTTGAGACCCTTCATTGCTGGAGGATTCCCAATGCGAAGAAATAGAACCTGAGGAGGCATTTTTGCTTTAAACCGCGGTGACTGAGCCTCCAGGTTTGAGATTGTTGCAAGTGTTTTAACATACCGTATTTCCTCTAATTATAGACCCGTCTATAATTAATTGAGGGCACCAAAAGGGGGCATCTATAATTAGAGGGGGTCTATAATTAGAGAGGGTCTTTAATTTCCAGAACAAAGTTTTGAAGAAAAGAGCATATGGAGTTTCAAGAAAAGTACGAAAGTACATTTATACTTTCCATCATTACATTTGTAGTTTACACCAATACCTTTTCATCACTAAATTGCAGCCAAAACGAAAAACCGTTGTCATACATTCAATGGAAATTCAACAGACCTCGATATCTGAGTCCGAATCATCGTCAATACGTAAATGTTCAGGAGAACACATTTCGCGTTCCGTTTCTGAGGTTAAAAATGGGTTTCAAAGAAAAGATTCGTTCAGAATGCCGAGTTGCTCCTTGAGACGTAGCGCACCTTTTTCGCACGGTTGATTTTCCTTAAAACAATGTATTTTATCATCATCAGAGCTTTGAGATTTCCTTTGTCTTCAGAGGACATCACGTTTATCGAGGAATATGGACTCCTACGAAGTGTGAAGTTTTGCAATGCCTAGGAGATCGCGGCCAGGAAGCTAAACTACACGATGAACATGCTGTCGGTGTGTACAGAAATAATGATTTAGTTGGACATGTGCCAATCGAATGCACAATACGTCAGCTATTTCAGGAGAGCATGCAACCGACATTTTGCACGCAGCTGCGGACAGATGTCTCTGGAGTGTCGCCAACGTCAGTTGACATGGCATAAGAAGAAGAAAAAGAATGGGGTGAAAGAGACATGATGTTATCCTTATGTTAAGAAACACGGCTTTCTCAGTGATAATAACTCTAAGAATATCTGTTACTTGGGTATGAAACTTTATAGGTATGTTGATTCATCTTGTAGCTAATGAAAATGTAGATGACGTCACATAACAGCTGCAAAGTTGAAAGTGCGAAAACGCCGTTTGAAAAGCCATTGTTATTGTTTGAATAGCTTTGCATAGAAAAACGAACTTGTTATGAGCTTCAAAGGTGAATATTCTGGCTTAAACGTGTTATTTCTACCCCCACCCCCTAACCAGGCAGCTCTTATTTCTTCCCTATTTTGGCTTGCAGGAATATGTTAATATGGAGGGGGTGGATTGAGCAGTTACTGTAAAGTACACTTTTTGCCTCTATGAATAAAGTTCTAGGAGTCAATTGTTGCCGAGGATAGCTCTACTGCAAGGGTACACTAGCCAGAACATGAAGTTGTAAAAAGTACTCATCCTGCAAGTAAACTACTGTTTTGGGTACGAAATGGAACTTTTGGCATCTTGAGGCAATGCAGTAGTATCATGCATGGAACGTTTATCAATGACTTTTGTATGTATTTTCCTTCCCTTCATTCATTATCTTCAGTTCATGTTGTACAATCTTCCATCTGTCATTTTTCCTAAGTTGTGCTACATTTTTGTTGTGTAAATCATTCTATAAATTCCGAGTTGACTAAGATAACCAACATTTAGATGCTTCATTAACCTTCTTTTTACAATTCAACTTCGCAGTTCCTTAAATGTTGTGTACGATGCTTAGACAATCAGATTTAATTCAAGTTAATTTCCTCCATTAAAATGACAACCTTCTCCCTATGTACACCTTTCCCATTTTCATCCGTTGTCCCCAAATTTTCAGGCATTCTTGAAAAGGAGACTTTTGTCAAAAATAGTCTCCCTTTCTAAGAAAACTCCACATGCATCACATGTGCTATAACACTACCCTATTTGTCTTGGGATCCTTCCGGAGCAGTAAGTTACACTTTTTTGTAGCACACTTGCCATGATGACCTGTATTTGCTGCAATGGCAAACACTGCACACTGCTTTCTCTACTAGAGATGTAAAGCGAAAGGTAGGGGAAAGTTTGCAACTGATTTGCAAAAGAAGACTTAAAGGGTCAGATTATAAAACTGGGAGACCCTAGTTGGCGTGAAGGGCCAGAAAATTTAGTTTACGGATATGAAATAACTGTTTTCTAATGTAAGAAGGGAGCAGAAATACGGAAGAGATACGCGGCTGTAAAAAGGGGGCTTTTTTCTTTCAAAAGCTTATATCTTCCCTGTTTTTGAAAAATCATTATTTCTTCCCCCCCGGGGGCGCCGTTTGCCAGAATATTCACCATTGATCACCTTCAATGTTAGGTTTGAAAGATAATAAACATAGGATTGTACATACGGAGCTATTTTACATGCATTATACCCAATTTGTGAAAAAGGGTCTTTTCTACGTGTTTTGATCTTATTTTATTATAACGTCATCGCTGGACACTTTCAAAAGTATCTATTTGAATATTCTCCTAAAAAAATTGCGGAAAAGCTTCAAAAAGATTGGCCAAGTCATCATATTAGATCATACTCCGACCTTCCGAGTTGAATCATAATACCAAAAAATGCTAAGCAAATTAAGGTAGTTGGTTGCCCCTCTTCTCGCTAAAGTTCCTATCAAATACATATGCTCGCAACCTTCAACCCTTTCTTATTCAACTCCTATCAAACGCGACATATGATTCATCCAAACCCCCATGGTCCACCCCCACTAAAAACTCCCAATTACATTTTCAACTTGTGTAGACTGGGCCCTACAATACAGCAACACACCCCCTTTTCTGCACACGCCCAGCTCGTGGTCACGTAACACTAATGACAATGCATCATTGAGGATATCTCTTTATCGAAAGGACAATCATAGTCAATATTTAACTCAACCTATGAAATACATGCGACGTGTGGTTGTTCACAACTCCTTCTGATGATGTTCAATAAACCGTCACAACAATAATCCTAGAAGACAAAAGCAAGTGCTTGCTTTGGCCAGACAACGGCTTCTTCGATTTCATGCTCTCAAATTTTGTGTTGGATTCTATGTGATATATTATAACATTAAGAGCACATTGGACCAGCAAGGCAGCTAAAAAGTATGCCGCGGCTAGGAAGCATGAAGCTGTCCTTGGCACCTGATCGTAGTGGAAAAGTTTTATTGTGCCAGTGTTTACGTTTGAAGGTCAGACACAGCCTAGACCGGAGGACACTGTACGTCAAGCCGTCCTTGAAAATGGATGAGGCTGTTGAATATGCAAAGACGTTGTATGGCTTGGATGTATCGGGCAGGGAAGCCGTGAAAGAGTTAGTTAGCTACAATGATAAGAATTTTTATCTTAAGGGGAGATTAAATGGAGCAAAAGATGAGAGCGAGTACGTTTTGAAAGTTCTGAATGGAACGAACTCGTACAAGCCAGGTAAGAAACGTGTCGCAGTTCCAATAACGTGTGAAATTTTATCTCGCTTTCGTTCCGTGTTATTATTATGTTCCGTCCTTTTCTACGCCAAGAGCGATCACATCATCACTGTAGATGAAGATTTGTGATGTTAATCTGTGCAAACTATTCAACTGGCTGTACATGAAGAGCTAGGGATCGTAGTTTTAGTAGGTTCCACTAATAGAAGTTTTTCTTATCGGGTTTTTAGCAGGTGTTTCAAGTCAACATGAACTTGATTCGCATTCTGCTTTAGTACTAAAGAATTTATCGTTATTGCAAATGTCGAGATACCTCGTTTGCAAATGAAGACTTTAAAAGGTTTCTTAATGAGAACAGAATCTCAAGACGTCTTTGTTGAACTGTGAGATTGAGGCCAGGACACAGTCGTCATTTGCACGAAAAGCGTAAACAAACGCCTGCAGAACGAGAGAAGTAAAAGTCAACATGGAGCCGTCATCACCTACCCTCATTTTACCACGCGGTCATCTCCTTTCATTCAGTTCCTTTGATAATGAAACACCGACGTGTTGAGAAAGGGGAATTATAAGACCTCGTCGACGATATCCTCTTTAATTAATACTTTCCGTGTGTAAGAGCATCCTAAACCTGTGCTTTCCTTTTGATAGTTTCGTCCTTCTTCGTGTCTGATTTTAATGAGTTATATATTGATTGGATGGCTGCAAAGAGCTGCAAGATATGTTTAGCTCAGCTTAAGAAAACGGTTGCAAGAACAAGTGTAAAAACGCCCCATAGAATTATAACGAGTTGAAGTCAAGATCAGTTACTAAGGCAGTTTTCACCGAGCGTCTTCAACCATAAACATGTGGCCATTCTTTGTTGCATGCTTCATTGCCACATATTCTAAGGTGGTTGTGTCTAGAGGCCCACTCTGTAACAGTTGCTGTACATAACTTATTCAAGTATAACAAAATAAACTCGTACACTTGCTTCTCCCATTCGAATTCCCCCAAATCAACAAGGCCACCCCTTTCTTTACACATTTATGAACATTTACCATCTGTTTGATTTTACATGTTTGGCTCGTCAGGAATGGGGATGGGGTATTACCAGTGGAGGATACCGATCCAGTGACTCAAAAGTGCCCTTTTCTTGTCTGTAAATTCTGATGGAAACTACCCACCACTTACCCCCTAATACTATGTAATAGGGGAATCGCCAGGTTGTAATTTTTGCTGCAGAAAATATTTCCATCCAATTGGCATGTGCATTCTCAATGGAATTAGAGTAGGCAGTTCGCCATCTTTAAAGTGCTGATCATCGATGGTGGTGGTTAGAATCATACAGTTTTCTGCCTCGTGCAGTGATTCACCAACCACCCCCACCCACCACACCCCCACCACACCCCACACACACCCCCACACACATTCATCAAGGCGCTTGAGAGACCACTGGTTTGAAAGCCTTCATATTAAGCTCTTTTTCTAAGAATGTCGAAATCTTACCATTTGTGTGGAGTATTTATCAAGTAAGATTACTGTAATCTTGGATTTGCAAGAAGATGAAGTTAAATGGAAGAGTCAATTTTACTTTGAAATTATCCGATTTTACTTCGACCATAGTACCTTTTTTTCAGTCCTATGTTCAGAGCTTATTTGATGCCTTGTTTATCACCAGAGTACGAATTCCCTATCATATATGTACGTGTAAGCATACCTATTAGTTTTTATCAAAATGATAGTATTAGTACCCTAAATCTTGTCAAGACTTCGTCTATATTCTAATGCCTTGTACAATTTTTTAGGTGAAATAAAAGAAGTCTGGCATATTTTGGCAAAAGTTGTGATATCGTTTGAAAATTGCAGATATCAGCAAAATTTTTGTCACAACAAAAGATTTGTCAGTCCATCAGCGACGTTTCATTGATGCAAGAATTACATGGCAATTATACATTGATTGAAATGCTGTCCTGTAGGTATTTGTTTCCACCATGAACACTCAATGGAAATCCTCTAGAATCTTTTGAATTATCTAATTGCTTCAAACGATTGATGTGATCCGTGTCCGGCTAAAAAGGTTAGCAATACGACTCTGTTACTTATGATCGGATGCGGCAGACGTCACTTCTCAGACTTACTGATTCCAAAAGATCGACGTTTTTACTAAAAACCGTAGATGAAATAGAATTCCAGATCCTCAGACTGTGCCGAAGCATGTCTTTGTATTTTCTCTAGTTTACTTTGCCTCCTACCCTCCCCCTAAGAAATTCGCGCTCCCAAGTTTCCTTACGCCATGTTCGGAGATCTCTGATGATTTAAGAATAGCTATGTGACTGCCCTATTGGGGAGTTCAATCCATTTCTCCATAAGGACATACTGCTAAAACCCAGTACTGAAACTTTCTCAACTAAGTTGACAATCGGATGTCGGAAAAGATTTGATACTCAATTCAAAAGCGCAAGTCTGGCTTTGATCCCCGGGAAAGTATTTATTAGGGAAGAGAAATGAATGCGTTCCTATGATAATTTGCTTATCGAATAGTGGTCATAGACGCCAGCCTCTTCTGCCTCATTGAAAATCGTAACTAGTTTTAGTGCACATGAGAAATGAACTCTGGTAAGCTAGCTTAGCAAACCTTTGTCTTTGTGTCTGCGACCATAATGCTTGGAAGCCGTTTGTACACGCCACTTGGAACAGGTATAAAACTGGTACGGTATCCGCCCCTAAGTTTAAAGTAAACGTTTTCAAGTTCGGAGATTTCTTTCGTAGCCATCTCCATGCTCGCATGTCGTCACGTCATTGCGGTAGCCTTTTTAAACGTGTTCGTACACTTACTTTTAGATCCAGGATTTTTCTGCCTTATCATGTATGGTTCTATACTTTGTTGCCTCGCCAATGTCACGGCTGCATTGGGCTGTTTAGCTGTCAATAACGTTTGAAAGCTTATGGACCTCAAAGTCGAGAAGCAGAAACGAGTATTAGAGACAATTGGGTCCAAAACAAGTTCCTTTGATAATGACATGGCTCCCAAATATACGAGCTTAAAAACTGATTTTTCATCACTTACGAGGACGGAAACAAACTCATGAATCGTTCTACAGAGAGATTTTTATCCCTTCATTCCGGTAAAGAATAAGTTGTATGTACTCGTTAAATGTCTTAAACAACCGATGTCTTTTGCATTCATTTTATCATGTTAATCTCCTTGACAATCGGTCGTGCATTTTTTCTTGCTTTTATTGTCTGCAAGCATGAATTTTCGGCTTTAACAATTGCTCATCATTTAATGCTGTGCTCATAGCCCTGCCAAAGAAGAGATCATGTTAGCGACTGAGAATCATAGTTACCAAGTGTTTTGTTGGTAAAGGGTTTGCGGGAGGAAGCTAGAAAAAACATCTGAATTTAGTGTAATTCCGAAACAGCGGAGTAGTGAGGGTCACTCGCTTGGGTACTTTAGATTTACCTGCCCAGTTTAGATAGTGACTTATACAACCTGAAATCTTTTATTTTCCCTTGTTATCCTTTAATTGCATGCAGGCAACTGTACCAAAATTCGGTCCAATAGTTGACCATTTTTATGTTTGAAGTTCACCATCCACTGTCTTATCAAGTGACTCGATTGCAATTTCATAGAAACGTAAATTTACGTTGGATGATCTCTTTCGTCAAATACCAATTAATCTACATCATTTGTACAATAGATTAATCTATTGTACGTTCTTTTTTTTTGCAAGGGTTCTTGGATGCAATGGGTCAGGCAATGATCCACGTCAACGAAAGCCCAAAAGGTATCCAATGTTGTACGCCTGTTCGATCCCTGTCTGGTTCTATGATGCATCAGATTGAGCTGCCTATCTTGGATCCTATAAAAACATTTTCACTTTATTTTGGAGGGCCTCACTTGACGGACCATAGCAAAATCAAGCTGATGGCTTTGACCAACCCTCTGCTGCGACTTGAAGAAACATGTTTTGGCTCGGTGACTTATTTTATGCCGCATTATGTCAAGTTATTGACGTTTGTTCCAGGCAGGCCTATCAGCTTCTTGCCTAGGATCCCGGACGAACTTCTTGTGGAGTGTGGGTATCTAGCAGCAAAAATGCAAAGTGTACTTAGGGTATGTATACATCTGGTTTGTATTTTCTAGACACATTGCCTAGTTCGCAAGATTGTAGCCTTGCACTATCAAAGGATACCTAAGACTACAACACCTACAACACTTGAAGAGGAAAGGACGAAGATGGAAAGGGTGGTAACAATCGAAACTTCCTAACTTACTACTTCTTTCTCTCTTTTTTGGTTCAAATGAAACATGCTTCCTTTAAGCACCTTTTTGTCTTCATTGCACTATCATTAATTTATAGTTTAAGATAAGACGGGATTACTGAGAATTGAACCCCTTATTTTTGCCCCGCTGTTTTGCAAACGCACAGAAATTCTTTTAACAGGGATTAAAAAGCGACAGGTTGTTCACTGTATAACACATGGCGACCAATGAAATTGTAAACGCCAGTCAGTGTTTTAAACTCCTTATCAGTCATTTGATTCCTTTCCCTTCAAAATTTGCAACTCGAAGGTGGAGTGAGGTTTAAATTTTTTCTATTCATAAAGAGAAAGCTAAAAGACAACTTTCTTGTAAGTTACTTCTTCTGGCATTTGGTGCTTGAATGTCCTACGTCCATATCAACTTATGCCTTTCTGTAAAACTTTCGTCAGGCTCTCATTCGACGTAATCATTAAAAATGTCTTCGTTGCAGTACTGTCACATATTGTAGACCCATTTTAGTTCCTGCTATGCAATAATGGGGGCAGTTTGCCTTGTATGTCGAAGAATACCTGTCTACTGTTTCGGTCCAGACAATGCGTTAAACGTTCATCTTAAATTTTTTTACAGATGTTTTAACTGCTTTGGCCGTAATGATTGCATGATATTATCTCCTTTTTCCAGGTATCTGTATCATCTTTTTATATCATCTTTAGCTTCTCCACTTGATCTTCGACTGTTATCGGCAAGCAAAGTAGTTCCTCGGTTATTTTTGTCTTCAGTAAAGATTTTCGTTAGATATAACTTTCGTCATCATCATCATCATGAGTATAATCATCAACATCTATAATTATCATCATCTTCTATTATCATCATCATCGTTTCTTATTGGCCTTATGAGTATAAAAACCTTGACCCTTTAGCCTTTTGACATCTTGATCGACAGACGTTTCCATGTGGAGTATAAGCGATACGCTCCGTAATCTGACGTCTTGATAAGTGCATTTTTGTAACTTTATGGAATAGACGAACTATATAGTCGAAGTATAGACCCTTCTACGATGCTTTAGTAAATGCTCCAGAAGCAATATAGCCGTTGAGTGCATCAACCTTGATATCTTCAAGTTTTAGAAGTTGATTCCCTTTTCAAACAGGTTATTTAGAACTGCCTTTTACTTGCCCGTTTACTTGGCCCTTTACCATAAAAGTCTTATTTTATCATATTAATCTTTTTAGCTGTTGTTTTCCAAGTAGGGAACAAATTTCCACCATTTGTTGCTTACAGCATGAGTCTAGGTGCTCAACGACTAAAAGCATTGTTTGTGGGGAACATGTAAAAAAGCAGATACTTTGCGCATAGCTTCCTTATGGTATCTAGACTCCACACAAAATAGCCTCATGTTTCCCATGTGAGAAACTCAGTTCCATGCCCTTTTTCATAGGACAAATAACCAAAGTTCAAATTCGTCAAATATAGTGATGTTATTTATCATTTTGTAACAATTTTTGTGCTGATCATCGCGAAAGCTATTATCAACATAAGGAAAGAAAAAACGACGGAAATAACTGCCTCTTTTCTCCTATGTATGTAGTATGTAAATATTTTACTATTTTTATTATTTGGATCGCTACTAGCACTATTTGTTATGCAAACACATTTTTGCAAAAACAATTGATTTCGGCAATTTTAGAACTTCCTTTCTCTTCCCATACATAGAAAGTAAATTCAAAGTACCCTTTGTATGGGAACAGGCTGCCCTTTCCATGGCCTTAAAACATGTGCAATTTATCTAGGATCGAAAATTCGATGAATTATTTATTCCATCATTACTCTACGCGTCCCACCTATCACCGTTTTCTCGTTGTCGCTATTCCAATATTTTCAGGATGGATCCTTACGAAGCTATTTGCATGATATGTAAGAAGGAGGGTGGTCAAATGAATATGCTTGTCAACAAGGGCATAAATACAATCATACGATAAGGGCTTGAATACAATCATACGACAAGGGCTTGAATACAGTCATACGACAAGGGCTTGAATACAATCATACGACAAGGGCTTGAATACAATCATACGACAAGGGTTGGAATACAATCATGCATACGACAAGGGCTTGAATACAATCACACGACA